>JABUQX010099004.1:17500-20000 GCA_015478945.1 Trachelipus rathkii
TAAAAAGGAATATAAAATAAAATGTCTTGTGGGCAACTATTTTAAACAATACATACTTTGGCACAAACAATTTCATAGCATTGCGTTTCGATGTAAAGTATATCATATGCGATGTAAAGTATATGATATGAAGCACTTTGATGAAAATTGAATCATTCGACCGCGTATCAATATTTTTCACGCGATATGAAGTAGTTCCTTCCAATCTCAGTTATTTATTAATATTAAATTCAGAAGATCGCTGAAGATTAAAATATAGTTTAAAAACTATCATTAGCAATTTACATAAGGTTTTAAAAGATTAATATCAGGTCAAGCTAAATTAATTTGCGAAATAATAATTCATGATTAGGTCATTGAGTGATAGAAAAACGAGTTTTGATATAAATTTTTTTCCCTGTGAATTGTCTTCTATTTTCCGGTTTTTTAATTTATTCATTACCGCTTTGGTCTGCTCCCTACTTGATAACTTTAATAATTTTGGAACTCTAATTAAATGCTCATTTCCTGTATACGTAATAACAGCTGGAAGCCTTTATTCTTTTTGGTCTCTGATATTTAAGGAAGGTAAAAGCTTACCATCCCAGTGAAGTGTAACAAAATTTGGAATATTTTCTTGAAACGCGGATTTAATTTCCTTAGCACGATTTTATCTTATATTTTGACGAGTTCGTTGAAAAGTCGATCAATTATAGAAAACTCATCAATATCGTGTCTTAGGGTTTCTTCTGCTGCCAGAAGGATATAAACATCACCTCTTATGCTCAATTTGCATCTGTTTAATACAGCTGCTAAATTCGATGTTATTATGTCTTTAGTTCCTCGTCTTTCCACAGTTCCTTCTTATGCATTAACTATGGGTTTTAAAACAAAATCTTCATTACTGTTTTGACAGGGTCCAAAATCTGCTCCAACAACACCCCATTTTAGCCCCCAACCAAAAATGGACATAAAACTCTTAATTTTTTGGCAATTTCCATTTTTTTTTTTTTTGAAAAAGTGAAATATTGATATATTTTTTGTACTCATCCGATCAACATCAAATTTTCAGGGCTTGTATAATCTATAGATATACATCCTTTTTATTTATTTTTCATTTATTATTTTATTTTTTATTTTTTTTTTCAGAATTTACAAAATTTTAATTTTTGAAAATTTTTGCCAAGAACAAATCTGAAACTATTGCATATACAAAGAATATATCCATATAAAAAATATGCATTTTCCCGGCTACATATGCTCTGAAAATTTCATCTTGATCGCATGAGCAGAAAAAAAATTATCCCAATTTTTCATTTAGAAAACAAAAGAGTAGGTTTTGAATTTCGACATTGCTGAACACAAATTTCAAAAAATCAAAAAAATATTTTATGACTTCCTAGGTAATAGACCCTTCATAGATGTATATTTCAAATTAGAAGTCATTTCTAAAAAAAAAAATATAGAAGTTCAAGTGAAAAATATCAAAAGCATAAGTTTTCAAAAAATGAAAATTTTGAAAAAATTACTACAGGCACAGAAAAACTCCCGAAAACATTTTATAGGTTAGAAAAAGCTGTTGTTTGCTTTTTTTTCGATCAAAGTTGACTGAAAATTATAAATTTGATGTCCATTTTAAGGTAGGGGCTAAAATGGGGTGACAAAGAAGCAAATATTGAACCCTGACTTTCAGATGAGCTAGAGATCGTCGTATCTGTATCATCTTCTCCGGAGGATTGGAGAGCAGACATGATAGATGAAGTTACTTGAATTTCTTCCCTTCTTTTCTCTTGTTCTTTCTTCCTTTTTTAAAAGATTTGTGTCAATACCACCTAAACAACATGTCCGTCCTGGTTCCCTCTGTCGATGCAGAAATTCTTATCTTCTTCGATTTTAATCATTTAAAGAGCATTTGCATGAGCTATCAAAGAGTTTATCCTGGATATTTTCGCATTTTTTTAATTTTGTCAAAAGGTCTCTGAAGATTTTTTTTTTCTTTTTTTTTGGCATTTTTTGCTTCTCCAGGTAGAAGGCAAGTTTAGCAATTGTTTTAAACTATTAGGAAGAGATCTTGTTGAAATCCTTTCTTTTCCAAAATATTTCACATTGACGAACAACTAAATTTGCCCTTTCACTGAATGCAAGCCTAACCACTCGCATTTTATAAAATAAAATGGATAAAACTTATCGATTATATAGTAATATAGCTCCATTTATTCGGTGGATCGTTCATCCAACTAAAAACACGTGCGTATCATCACTTCGCAGTTTATGAGACATAAATAAGAACAATGTAGAGTCAAGGAATCAAACGTATCCTCCTAATGTAACTAAAATAAGAAGCTGAGGATAAACGTTAGCGCAGTACAGCTAGAAATATGAGTAAACAGAAATATGAATTCGCAACTCAAGTCGACATGGGTTGACAACCTCCGTCCGGTAATGCAAGAATTAAACAGAACAACGTGTTAGATGTAAGATATCAAAAATAGAGGGTATAGTTTCCAAAAATGTTGATATC
>JABUQX010099004.1:22500-30706 GCA_015478945.1 Trachelipus rathkii
TCACAGTCTAATTACATACTCATTTTCAAAGATCAACTCAAAAGAAATATCGAGTTGAGTGATATTTAAATCAACGGAATTTTGTTGTAAAGTTCCACATCAACTGATAGTATAAGGACACTTACATCTGAAAATATTATTATCTGACTTAGCCCAAAAATTTAGATCAGAAATCTTTAAACACAATTTGTTTGCAGTGGAGAATAAAAGCATTTAGGTAAGTTATTAGGTACCCCAGGTAAAATGCATCGATGAGTGTGAGGCACTAAAGTCTCTAACTTTCTCCGACATTTTGTCAACACAAATCACAACGACTGAAGTAAATTTCTCTCTTCGCTCAAATCTCTATTAGCAGCATTTTGAATTAAAACTTCTATTGGCACAACACTACATTTCTTCTAAACCACTATAACAAAAGACTACCATTACCATAGCATCTTCTCAATTACTAATCACCTTTCAACACTTCCAACACAATTGTGACTTCATTGATGAAATAGAAAGAGAAAACTATGGTCAGAGACATGGCTCGTCAGCACTTAATACATTATTTAAAAAACAAATAAATACACAGCATAAACAAGCTTTATTAAAATACATACATATTGGCAACTCTTTTTACGTACTAAAATATAATACAAAAATCTCAAAGTTATTTCAAATGGGCTGGCCGTTTCTAGTTAAACTATCAACAAAATAAGCGCACATACTTTAATGCATATACACTTCTAAAGAATTCATAGTTCATACAAATTAAAATCTCTCACAGCCTTCCTCCCACAGTACTTCTACAATCACATCACCCGAACCAACCACATAACCACAACCTCTTTCTTCACCTAACATCCTTTCACAACAACGTTCCCCACAACAAAATTTTACTTCACCCTTCCCCATCTTCCTTCATCTACGCCCTCCCAATTTCTACCCCAACTTCCCTCAATATGCCCTCTCTTCTCTTGTCTCCTGGCTCAACTCCTCTTCACTCATAATCACTGCCTTACTCAAACACACGCCCCATATTAAGAGACACTACCTAGAACAACTCTACTTACTCCATCTCCAATACAACCAACATCCCAATCTCATCTACCTAACCCTACCCCTAACTTAGACATATTCCGCTCTCCACCATGTCTTTTTTTCCACCTCCAAAGGAAACAATAACACCCCAACCATTTCCAACCTCAAATATATCCCCGCAAACCACTCATCCATCTCCTCTAGATATATCTCTTCCTGCACTCCCAGTTATAGACAAATTGATCCAAGCTACAAACCATCTATCTATCATAAACACCCTCCACAACCTCTTTCAGTGAAATTACTCAGTCAGATGAAACAACTTCAACCCCAACACCCAACACAACAACTACAAATAACTTTTAATTTCCCTTCCCATACAGACCCTCCCACCTCTGAAACAATCACACGAGGAAACCAAACACGGCTCCTTCCTCCTAGACAACCTATTCCTAGGGTGTACAGATCTCCCTCCTTTCTCTTTCTCTCTAAACCTCCTGCTCCACCCAACCTCTATCCTCTGACTCTCCACCCCTCTACAGACAAAAACACATTCCACTTCCACTTCTTGTAAAACAAATTTCCTCAGCGTCGGGAACATTTCATATCAGTATGAAAAACAAACCACAAATAAGCATTATTTTAACAACTATAAAACTTTTGCCCCAAGACACCATCCTACTCTGTTTCTTTTTTGTATGGACTATAATCACGGAAACACAATAAATAAGGGCAAATCGATACTATTTCCTCTGTCTATAGCTCAAAAACATGGGAAGAACAGTATTTGTACAAGGATTTGTAGAGATATAAGACTCAACATCGTTATACCGAAAAATTCAAGGATTATATTAATTATTATAGCAATAAATTATTAAAATCCCACATGCTTTATTTACAAACAAGGTATATAGCTAGGTTTCATAACATCCAAATAAGTTCCACTCTACATACCCCTGCACAATTATATAAAGAGCACTTAAATGAAAAATCAGCTAAACAGAAAAATTGCTTGAAAATCAATAGATATTATCACACACAACCCACTCAAACATTAGAAATAAACGAGGTTTGTTCAAACTGGCCGGTAAATTTTTAAAAACTCTTTTCGTCACCAATCTTAGACACCAATCACCCCTCCATTCACAAGTAGCCCTAAACAACTTCATCATTCCCCTAAACAAAACATCTAAAATACTAAAATACTCAGAATAACCATCAACACCAACTTCAACTTCATATCACACATTCAAAGCAGGTTAAAAATTGAACTTTCTCCGAACCTTACACAAACACAATTTCGGCAATGAAACAACCACACTAGCAACAACATTCAAACAATTCTTATGTACCAAAATCAACTATGGATCCACAGTTTGGTATCCTCTAACTTCCCTTACTAATAAAAATAAACTACAAAGAATACAAAATATCACCCTACGTTCAATTACAGGTTGCTTAAAAATCACCCCTATCCAGCACTTGCATGAAGGAACAAAAATTCTACCCATTCTAGACTGTTTTGATATGATAGGAGCTCAATTCCACGTCAGGGCGGCTCTTAACTCCTCTCACCCATGTCACAACTACTTACAAGAACACTTTGTACATCGTGTAGAACTCGCCCTTCCTTCGAAGTCCTCTACTGCGGCGAACTCTTTAGAATCCTCCCTCATCTCCCAAATAACACTCTTCTATCAAAACATATTAAAACACATTTTTTAACCAGTGATACCTCAACAAAAGCCCACCAAATCACCTCAAAAACTCCCACCCTCCCTAAATATCTTCAGCGGAAAGCACACTCTCACGCAAGATGCAAATGATTTTTAGACTAAGATTCGGGCATCACCCAGATCTTCAGGAATACAAACATAGGTTTCTACATAAAGAAACTACATAACACCATCCCCAATCTGCCGAAGATGCTTAACAGAACCTGAAACTGTTGAACACCTCGTATTGAGATGCCTCACTCACACTCCCTAAAGAACACAATATCAAATCACCTCCCTAAAAGATCTTGGACTCCGACAGGCGGAGGTTGCAAGGTTTTTGGAAATGACTTCGACCCTCAAAATAAGGAAAGCCCAGGGACAATATATTATTTATATATATATATATATATATATATATATATATATATATATATATAACTTATATAACTTAATATATATATATATATATATATATATATCGTATATATATATATATATATATACTCACGCCTGTGTAGTAGCTTTAGTATCAAAATAAGGCATATTAATATATAATTATCAACGATGATTGACCAAGAAAATAAGCGTTATAAGGATAACTCTCTCTCTCACTTACACACACACACACACCTGCACACGCACACGCATATATATATATATATATATATATATATATATATATATATATATATATATATATATATATATATATATCTTATATATATATATATATATATATATATATAATAACATATATATATATATATATATATATATTTATATATATATATATATATTATATATATATATATATATATATATATATATATATTACTATATATATATATTGGTAAAAGGTTATTAACTCACATAGGTAATACTGTAAATTGGTAAATGTACTGTATATCAAATAGAATGTATAAATAAAATGAAACATTTTTAGGGCGAAATGAAAACTATTTAATTCAATTAAAAAAAATTTTTGTTGCTTATTTTTAGATGTAAATTGTTTACTTTTGACATCCTTAATCGAATAAAATGTTTTGTAAATACGGGTGTTAAGCGGTCAAACTTAAAGAAAATGACTTTTTAAGACAACTTAACCTTTTATTTACGTTATGATTTTTTTCCTAGGGGGTGACCTAACCTAACCTAACTAACCTAATCTAACCTCATTTCACCTCTGGAACATAGCAAAAAATTTAATATCTCCCTACAACATTTATTTATAGCTACCCGCTATAGAGGCTACACGCGAATTTTTTGATCCGACGTCACGTTCCGTGTGGCCGTTATAAGTAACTTTGTTTTATATATATATATATATATATATATAATATATATATATATATATATATATATATATATATATATATATATATATATATACATATATATCTTTGCTATATATGCTATATTCTTTATATATATATATGCTGCTGCTATATATATATATATATATCTTTATGTAACTATATTATATATATATATATAAAGACTCAAAACACACTTTAAAAAAAACTCAAAATTTTACTAACCAAATAATCAAAACTTTAAAATAATAACTTTTTATGTTAATTTAACATAACTAAAAAAATTATTCACTCTGTACATACCTTGCATTATTGAACGATACATTTATACTACAATTATTTATATTTCCTTTGCAAGAGGATGACGTCAGTCTTTGTAAACGCACATATTAAATTAAAGGAGAAAACTTTATTGGGTTAGAATAACCAAAATAATTGCAAAGAAATACAATCTTTAATACTATTATAAGATTTTATGCTCTTTTATACATCAAATTAATTATCTAATAGGATAGATAGATAGATAGATAGATAGATAGATAGATAGATAGATAGATAGATAGATAGATAGATAGATAGATAGATAAATGAAATAACATTCATTGAAAATGAACATTCACATCTTTGCAAAAAATTAACATAAAAGTATATGATCTTCATAGTGAATTAGTTATAAAGTAACGTCATCAATGTGTAGTAACAAATATCGCCATTTGATAATCCATATGATATTCATCTAGTTATAATGAAATAAAATTATATTCTCCCTCTATATTAAAACTTATGATCTTCAAAGAGTTTAAGTTATGAATTTATGTCATCAATGTGTAGTAGCAAACATCGCTTTTTGATAGTCCATAGGATATTCATATAGCAAAAAAGAAATAAATTTATCTTCTCCCTTCATATTAAAACTTATGATCTTCAAAGGGTTTAAGTTATAAATTTATGCGGACTTACAATGGAATAGCAATCTCTTCTGGAAGTGCAAAAGGTTAAGAAAGGGGTAGGAGAATTTTTTATGGAATAATGAGTAGAAATAGTACTTTCTTTGAGGTGGATGTGAAGAGAGTGTGGAGGCAACAATTCAAAAATCTCCATAACATTGGCAGGAATGAAGACTTGAAAATAAATGTGTGTGAATTGAAGGTGCAAGAAATAATTATTTTGGGTATGAGGTAATTTAGGGAGGAGGTTAAAGGTAGAGTGAGAAAGTTGAAAAATAGTAAATCATCAGGTAAAGATATACAGTTCTGGCCAAATTATTATGGATTTTTTTAAAAAATTTGCTACTTATGAATAAAAAGGTTTTGAAATTTAATTTGTTTTAACTTTTTTGAATTTAATTTAAAACACCAGGGTAATATAAATATTTTACTATTTATTTACCAAACTTCAAAGTATTGTGTGGCAGTATCTGGTAACAATGCCAGATTGGGTGAATTATCCAGTGTATTTCATATTTGCACGTTCAGTTGGTGTCCTATTTACACGGGAGTTGTGCGTGTTAGTGATGTTT
The DNA here is from genome assembly GCA_015478945.1 of Trachelipus rathkii. Classification (NCBI taxonomy): domain Eukaryota; kingdom Metazoa; phylum Arthropoda; class Malacostraca; order Isopoda; family Trachelipodidae; genus Trachelipus; species Trachelipus rathkii. Next base: position 28,074 of record JABUQX010099004.1, read on the forward strand.
TTCACCTTTTATTATATATTATAATTAGTGTATACTAGTGTTTTATTGTATTGTTTTAATAATAATGCCGTTATTTTCAGATATTTTGGTAGTTTATAAAAGTGATCAGATATGGGTAAAGTTAGTGATTTAAGTCCACGGAAAGTCGGACAGACTAATGTGTTATTGCAAGTAAGCAACTTAAAACAGAAAGAAATAGCAGCAAAACTTAGGGTTTCAACTCAAAGAGTTAGTAATATTAAGAAGAAATTGAAATACGGTCACAATTTGAGCTCAAATAGGGTTGGCAAATGTGGAAGGAAAAGAAAAACAGCATCCAGAGAGGACAGGAAAATATTTCAATTAGCTCATAGAAACTATCATGTTGGAAGCTTTCCAATGTTCTATCAGCAGAGGGGATTAGTATTTCCCGAAGAACCGCCAATAGAAGATTAGATGTGTGCTTAAAAGCCTTTCGTCCAAGAAAGAAGCCTAGACTAACTGTACAAATGAAACGGGAACATAATGCCTGGGCTCAGATTCATATTCATTGGACTTCTGAGCAATGGGAGCAGGTAAGAGTTGATCAGATAGCTATTATTTTTTTATCACTCATAAAAGAGCATTTGATATTAGTAACATCGCAATGACACTTGAAAATATCATACTTACTGAATTAGAAAACGTCTATGGTTAAAAGTCATGAATTTCTTCTGTACCTGTTTGACTACTTGCATCATGTATGCTTTTCCTACTGTTCATATTGTGTTTTATATTGCTCCAGATTGTATTCTCCGATGAATCCACCATTGTTGTGCTTAATGATCACGTGCAGAGAGTGAGAAAGCGATCAAGTGAGGAATTTAAACGCGAATATCTGAAAAAATGGTAAAATTTCCACAGAAAATCATGGTGTGGGGTGCCATTTATGTTCATGGCCCAAGTCGATTGAAGATTGTTGAAGGCACAATGAACCAGCACAAATACATAGAGGTGCTAAAAACTCGTTTACTACCTCAAACAAGGGATTGGTTTGGCGATAGACCTTGAATTTTTCATCAGGACTCCGCCCCGTTTCATTCAGCGAAGTCAGTAAGGAGATAGTTCACACAGAATGACGTAGAGGTACTTCCATGCCTGGAAATTCCCCTAACATGAACCCTATTGAGAGTTTGTGGTCCGTGTTAAAGGATGAAATACACGACGTTCCAATTACGACCAAAGTACAGCTCATATAATGTCTTATTCAGGTTTTATTTCATTCCGAAAAAAATCCCCAAATTGTGCAGAACTTTAATCATTGGCATGCCCAGTCGCGTTAAAGCACTTGCAGGTGCCAAAGATGCCCAAACCAAATATTAAAATATTTATATTTTCCTGGTGTATTAAAATAAATTCAAAAAAATTAAAATAAATTAAATTTCATAACCTTTTTTTTCAAAAAAAGCAAATTCTTAAAAAATTCATAATAATTTGGCCAGTACGTGTAATTACTGGCAAAATGATCAAGAATGGAGGCAAGAATAGGATTGACTAGATATAAAAGTTGTGTAACAAAGCATTTGTAGAGGAAATAGTTCCGAAAGATTGGAGTAGAGCAGTAATACTATCCTCGTATAAGGGTAAAGATGATATGAGGAACTATAGGGGAAATAGTTTATTGAATTTCGTATGCTGATATTGAATATGCTGACATTTATTTTTTGAAATAGTGCGTCGAGTGAGTGAGGGATTGATTAGCGAAGAACAAGGTGAATTTACAAGTGGTAGAGGATATGTAGATCAAAACTTCGCATTGAGACAAATGATTAGAAAATGGGAGAAGAAGAAGAAATTGTTTTTAGGTTTTAGGGGCTTGCAACTGGCTTATGACAGGTGTTAGTGATATATTGTGTTGGTAGTAGGCTTCTGAATGGAATCAAAAGTATGTATGCCGATAGTGAAGCGTGAGAAACAATAAATGGAGTGGAAAGTGAATGATTTAATATTAATAGTCGAGTTGTTTTATGTCTCCATGGCTTTCTAATTTGTATATGGACTGGGTGATGAAAGAATTAGAAGTATGGGTGACAGGAAAAAATCTTAGACTGATGGAAAATGGAAAGAGAGTGAGTGGATGGTGCCCTGCTTATTGTAAGATAATAATTTTTTTTGTGTCAATTCTGATGAAAGTTTGAGAATATTAGTAAAGAGAATTGGCAAGGGTTGTAAAAGGATGGGCTTGAAAATAAATGTAGATAAATTTAAGGTGATGGTAGTAAGTGAGAAGAATCCTCAGTGTAAAATCATGTTAGATGTTTAGAAATTGGAACAGGTATATGAGCTTAATAATTTAGGTTATATGTTGGATGAAAAAGGAACGGAAAAGGCAGAGTGTATTAGGAAAGTTGTGAATGGTAGGAAGGCGGCTGGTGCAATTAATTCCTTGGTGAATGCAAAGGGACTAAGCTTTGAGTAAGCTAATATTCTGCATGAGGGTTTGTTGTTACTGGTTTTAATGTTCAGTAGTGAGACTTTGGTGTGGATAAGAGATATAGATCTAAGGTTCAACCTGCTCAGATGAACAATTTTAGGGGCATGCTAGGTGTGAGAAGATTTGATAAAAGGAGAAATGAACCTGTTAAAGGGTTAAATCTATCATATTATAGGTAGAA
>JABUQX010099005.1:0-26361 GCA_015478945.1 Trachelipus rathkii
TACAGCATCATCAGAGCTCGCTGGATATTATGGCACATATAAAGCGGAATATGCAGTATCTGGATTTAGCTGCTCAAAAGCTATCACTGCTGGAAAATTTTTTCACGCTATTCATGATGCAAACCAATGGTTTACTGCTGATTTAATAATCCCTGCACTGTGTAAGTCTGCGCTGCTGTTGCTCATCCTTTGCGTGGAAATTTAGAATGTCGCGCTAGAAAGGTGATACTTTTTTGAGCGTACTACAACGCCCTTCTTGAAATAGAGGCTTTGCCGGTTGAGTGATTAGTGAAACTGTTAATATATATATATTATATAATATATATATATATATATATAATAATATATATACATATTTATATAGTATATATATATATATATATATATAATATATATACTAGTATTATATAGTATATATATATTAGTGATAGGACGATGACCGGGTGTCAAAATTTGACTGTTTGCGGATGCGGAGTGCGGATTTCTGTAAAAGGATAGCATGAGGCAATGAGGGTACGGGATGCGGATCGCGGATGGTTTACTCTTTGAAAGTTTGAATTAAAAATTTGATATATAAATATATAAGGTGGAATAATATATAGTATATATAATATATAGTATATATATATAATATATGATATATATATTAGTAGTATATATATACTTAGTATTTATAGAGTCGTAGTTAGGTTAGAGGGTAGTAAGTATACTAGTAATACTATAGTACTATATAAGAGCTGTATATATATGAGTAATATATAGCTGATAGTTGAGATAGTATTTATATGTGGTATAATATAGGCCTATATATATATAGATATATAGTATATATAGTATATATAAAGATATACTGTAAAACTATATTATATATATTTATATTTATATATATATAGATATACTATATGTAGTATATATAATATAGTATAGTATATATATGTATATTATATATATATCTTATATATATATATATATATATATAGTATAGAGTAATACTTAATATATCTATATATACTAGTAGTATATATAGTATATACTGATAATATATAGATATATATATATATATATTAGTATATAGTATGAGTATATATATATAGTATATATAGTACATATATAATATATAATAATATATATAGTATATTATATATAATTATAGGTATATATCTTTGCCTCTATATATATATATATAGTAGTAAGTATATATAAAGGGGCAACGATATATGATAATATATGGTTTAGTATTATATAATATTATATTATATATAGTATAGTATGTAATATATGATATATAATACTAAGTATGGGTGATATAGTATATGAGATATATAATGAGTAATTATTATCGAGTTGATACTGATGATACTATTGATAGTATATAATAGTGGGATATATGTAGTGATAGTATAATATATATATAATATAGTATATATTAGTACTGATTTATAGTATAGATCATATATAGTATGTATATATATATACTATATATATATATATTGATAGTAGTAATGTATATATATATGTATATATATTAATATAGTGATATATATATATATATAATGTATATATAATTATATAATATATATTATTATTTTGGCTGAGTAAATATGTACAGGTTGAGGTGTAGTATAGTAGGAATAGATATACATGACTAGTATTGATAGTTAGGTATATAGGTGATAGTATATTTTAATTTGTAGGGCTATGTGATACAGAGTTAAGGTGAATGGGGGACATGGACAGTGAGATCGAAATGATTATTTTTATGAAGTAGTAATAAGGTAGTTAAATGGTGGGATAGTTGATCAGAAAAGGAGTATTATATAGTAATATATATATAGTAATATGAATAGTGATATATATATAGTAGTTATATATATATATATTATATATACTAGTTAATATATATTACGTATAATAAGTATATATATAAGTAATAGTATATATATATATGTATATATATAAGCGGTTAAATATCAGTATTAATATATATTATATATATATAGTATATATATATGATATGATATTAGGTATATATTAAGTCGTTAATATTAATATATATAAGCGGTAGGTTGTACGTGATAGAATGTGCAGTGGATATATACAAAGTATCGAATTCAGAATTCCCAAGTTATTCATCATAAACTCATGATAAAGATGACCAATAGTATATTGTATCCTCTTATAGTATGATACAATGTCAGATGTTGATATCTGACGAGTGTGAGAAAAGATTGTCGTCTCTAACATCTCTTTTTCAAAAAGGTAGGATGCGGATGCTATGTGCCGTTAGTAGGTGGGGGAGTGGCGAGAGTGGCACCGGTATGGCACGGATGTTCCATTTAGTTGAGTAGGGAGTGACCGGGTGTGGATTTGATGGGTTTCATCTGGAAGATGCCGAATGCGAGTGAGGTATGCAATGGAGTGTCATATGTGTGCGGCTGAAATGGCGCTAGAGAGCACGTAGTGATGGCTTGTCGGTAGGGTGGAGTGAGATTTTTGGGCAGCGATATCGAATGCGTGCACTAAGGGGTGAGAGTATATAGGAGATGATTCGAGAGTTAGATAGTCGGTATAACAATAGGTCTGTGGGGCTGATAGTTAGTTGAATGGTTATGTGAGTGGATAGGTATGATAGTAAGAGGGATCTAGGTATAGTTATAATGGAGTTCTGATGGAGATTAGTGTATATATATATAGACGTATATATATATAATCATATATATATATATATATTATATATATATATATTATATAGTGTATATTTTCCATTATAATTTATGATATGTATATATATACTATAGTATATATATATATATAATATATATATTATAGGTATATATATATATATAGTATATCGTCTGAATAAGGGTTGCTAGTGCTAGGGCTTATATATAATTATTATATATGTATATAGTAGTAATATTATATAGTATATAGTATAGTGTAATATATATATAACCGATATATAAATGATATATATATATATATATATATATAGTATATATATATATATATATATATATATATATGATATCATATATATATATATTATATATAAGTGTGTTAATATATATATAGTATTAGTATATGTAAGTCAGGTAGTTACGTGGTTGAGTCAATAAGGTGAAAGCACTTAGGAGTGATCGCTGATATCGATGACCGGCTGTCGATACTATATATATCAGATTTAGTGATAGTGCAAGTAACGTTGATATGGAATGTTATCAGATGCTATCGAAAGACTGAGTTTGATGATGGTAGTATAGCTTAATCAGAGCGTGAGATTAGTCTCTAGAAGTAGTGTGAGGATGAAGGTAGTGTATGAAAGTGTAGGTTGAGGGAGGAATATGCTAAGTATCTTTAATGAATGGACTGTGTACGAATTATAGAGTTAGATAATTGGTAGTATATGTAATGTTTATGCAAGTACTATCACTAGTGGTAGGTATCGATGCGTATATATATCTACTTAGTATAGGTGACTCCTATATGTACTAGTTAGGTCGGGGGAATTAGATGGTCATAGTAGAGGTGATTAATTACGCGGGTATCTGTATATAGTAATGGGCAAGTATGATCGATTTGAGTATAGGTATTATATAGTATATAAGTATAGTAGTATATATATATATATATATATATATATATATATATATATATTATATATAATATATATATAGTATACTTGCCAGATGATGCAAAATAAATTTTTCGTTAATGATTTTTAAGAACATCCGTCACGTTTTGATTTTTTTTTAGTGTTTTTTTTAACATATTGCTATGTATACTGCATTAACAATGAATTTAAGGGGGAACGAACATGATTCAAAGTTCGAAATATTTTAAATAATTATTTACAAATCACATTTATATCAATAAAATTTTAAAAAAATGAAATATCCTGACGAAAAGTACGATAACTTAATCAGAAAAACCAAATTACATATTTTGAATCAGCGTAAAAAGCTTATTAAAAAAATGTAAAAAAGACAAAAAAAAAAAAAAAATTTTTTTTTTTTTTTTCATAAATGAAATATCTCGAAAAGGATGATATGACACTTACATACAACCGAATTACATATTTGGAATCAGGGTGTAAAGCTTGATTACAAAAGATGTAAAAAAAAAAAATAAAAAAGTAAAAAAAAACAAAAAAATTAGGGGGCTTCGAGCGCGACGGGGGACGAGCAGGGGGGACGTTTTCCACATCCCGTGGGGTAGGGGCGGAGGAACCCCCGCGACCCCAAAATACCAAGCAAGCGGGGGTTCCGGAGACCCTCCCGCGGAGGGGGGAGAATAGTCCTACACTGTGCCGTTCCCCCGGACGTAGTTCCCCGGAAGGCCGACTCCTGCCATCTTTGCGGTTTACCGTTGGTATTTCTTTAGTTAAAAAAAAAAAAAATAACTGTAGCGTGATATGCAGAAAAACGACTGGTTCCATGATATATTTTTTGAATCGATGTCCGTCAACCCCTTAAAAAGCTTGGACTGTTTGGAATCATCCAAATGAGAGATATATAAAAGATGAAAGCAGTGAAGTCGAATCGTATATCTGGAGCCCATCCCAAACCTTGACCAAATTATGAAAGTCTGATATATATATAGTAATAGCTATGGATTTAGTAGTACGTAGATACTATATAGTATAAATTATATACGGGTGATAGTATGCAATATAGTATACCTGATATTAAGTCTATATTACTATATATATATATAAACTAATTATGATAGTATCTATATAAGGATAAGGTTGGATAAGTGAGTATAGGTAATAATAATCGTACGATGATGTAGGTAATAATGGATTATATAGTATCAATATACTAATAAGAGTGGCTCGATAGGTGAATATGTGGAAGTGAGTCTAGTAGCTGTATATGATTTTGAGTAAGTGATCGTTAGAGTGAATAATTTTAGCGCCGAAATAGGCTACTTGATGTCTATCAGCTAGAAGTACGGAGGGAGGCCTCTTAATAGTAGTTATCTAGTATACTATATATATATATAATATATAGTATATAGTAATATTATATAGATTTATGTAGTAGACTAGTAGTATATTATATAGATATTATAGATTATATATGATAGGTAAGATGGTGTGTAGGAGGGGGCGATCGATATATATATTATAAAGATCCGATCTAATACTAGAATAGGAGAAACTTTGTTTGAAGACAGCAGTTCCAATTACGATTAAATCCTTCACAAGAAAGAAATAATTTATCAAGAATTAAAATCAAACTTAAATATCAATATTCCAGTTAATTCTCAGTATTCGTCAGATAGTCAGAGTGTATTGGCCTGTGATAAGTGTGTTATACGTGAAGTTTTTATGCATAGATAGTTTATGTACAAGTATAGAATATATGGAGAGCTGGAACATGCTTAACAGTACATCGGTAAAACTTTGTATATATATGGGCATAGTCAATGTGTCCCAAGAAGATTAGAATGATAAGTAATGAAGTACATTTAAATTTTTTTTGTTTTGGGTGATGTAGCGTATATTTTAGCATGAGGTCGTAACCAGTGTATGACATAAGTGTATATATACTTTACTCATTCTCCAAGTTAAATAATGGATTTATTCATGTTTATCATTGCAGAAGCGTAATTAAACTATGAAAATAAGAGAAAGGAGAAAAAGATCGAATCTGGTGTTCCACGATTAAGATATTTGGAGTGGCAAACAGAAGCGTAACAAACGTGTTTTGCCGAGTTAAATTACGCGGAGTAACTTCTAAGTTTGCATTTAATTAAAGTGCCGCGGATAATGCTGTAAAGGTATTTAACCTTTACATTTTTGGAGAGTGGTTATTAATATAAAAAAAGGATTATATATATATAGATGTATATATTATATACTATATATATATATATATATATTGAGCGTATATCGTTATACTCGTAATAGTAGTGAGGTGTACTTATAGTAGTGTGAATATAATCTTAAATATCATACAGTAATTAGAGTCGTATGGGAGAGCTGCTATACTATATACGTATATATAGTATTATATATAGGAGACGCTGTTATGTTTAAGACTGGCGTGAGTTTGATTTTTTTTTTGTTTTTTTTTTTAATACTATTCTTATAAATTTTAAAATTTTGTATGATCCTAACAGTCAATTTAAGGGTGACGGAGACAATGATTTCCGATATAATATAGGCGGAGACCAGTTAAGTGTTTTTACGAATCCGTCAGTTTTTTAAGATTTTTTTTGTTTTTTTTTAACTAAAGGATTTCCCACGGGTAAACCGCAAAGATGTACAGAGTCGGGTCTCTCGGCCTTTCCGGGGAACGACAGGGTAGGGACTATTTCCCCCCCCGGCGTGAGGTTCCGAACACCTGCCTCTTTGGTATGCTGTGGGTGTCGCGGCGGCGTTCTCCGCGCGCCGTCAGAGCCATCTGCAGTCAGGTGGGGGTATGGCAAAACGTCTCCCCCTACATGTCCACCCGGTCGGCTCGAGCCCCTAATTTTTTATCTTATTTTTATTTAATTTCTTTTTTTTTGTAAATGTTTTTTTTTTTATAGCATTTTTGTAATAGAGCTTTACACGCTGGATTCCAAATACTGGAATCTTGGTTTTCTGTAGAGTGTTGGTAGCTTTTTCGGATAGTTTCACATGCTTATGAAGAGAAAAAAAATTTGTTTGTTGTTGTTGTGGTTTATTTACATTTTTGTAATAAGCCTTTATATGGAATCGCACTATGTTCAAATAGTGTATGAGTTGTTTTTTCTGTAAGCTGTCGTACTTTTGAGATATGTGTCGATTCTAAGAGTTTTATATTTGATATAAATGAGATTTTTAATAGATTATTTAAAATAATTTCGCGAAGCTTTTGATCACGTCGCATCACACTCTGAAATCATTGTTAGTAAATGCATATACTAGCAATATGTTAAAAAAAAACAAAAAAAATCAAACTGACGGAGTCTTAAAAGCATAACAGGGCTATAAATATATAGTATATCAATATTGTATTAATATCAAGGATGTTGGGTACGAATCTTAATGTATATTATGCTATACGTATATCATATATATATATATATATGATATTATAAACTCGTAACTTATATATATATAAGTATAGCTCTAATGTTATTCCAGCTAAAATAAAATGATACGTCTTATATATATGAATATATAGCAGTATAGTTAATATGTATATATATATATATATATTATATGATATACTTTATATGCTAATATGGTGGAGATATATATAGTATACTATCAGGGCTATATATTAATATTATTATATATATATATATAAGTAGGGTATATAGCAGTATACTACGCGATAGTATTATAATATATCATTTAGTGAAGCAGGTTAACATCCGCATCGCGCGGAGCATGCCCGCACGCATTATTAACAGATCGCGCATGCCGCATCCGCATCCGCGCTTGCCTGCCGGATGTTGCGGCGGATATTTATTGTCTTATTTGATAGAATTTATAATAAAAATACTTAAGATGAATCTAGAAATGAAAATGAAAATGAAAATGAAAATGAAAATGAAAATGAGTTGATATCAATCTCAAAACGCGGCTTGTATTCCATATCTACTTTAATGTTATCAAAACATCTCCAACTTCGCTGAATAGTACATCTTCACATGAATGGAAAAGAATGGTAATGTGGCTGAAGAACCTCCGTTTCTTTGTGCGCAAGTTCTCGTATCTCGCAAAGTTAACAGTTCTTACTAATGTGGAAATGACATCATATTAAACTGCATTAAAGCTATTGAAACCACTTGAAGAAATTGCAAAAAAAATCAGCGCCTCTACAGCTTCTGTCTCGATGTAATACCATTAATCTCAACGCTAAGGAAAGCATTTTGAACCATACTTCGAATGAAAATGATGACAGTTTAAAAAGAAATGAAAGATGTAATTAAACTAGAGCTATAAAACCGCTTTGGTTCTGTGAAAATTATATAGCTTCAATATTGCAACTTACTTTAGATGCCGTTATACAAGGCCAAGTTTTTTTATGCAAGCACAATATTTAGAAATAGTTATATGTCGTGCAATGTGTGTTGCAGTTGAAAACTTCAATCCTACTTTCACTGCCTACTATTATTTAGTCGCCACCGCGTCATTAATACAGGAAAAAATATGAACATCACTAGCAGAATACAAACTAACATCTCTACAAGTAAATAAAAACAGATTCATACTAGAAGAATTTTTACAGTCCAGTAGTGTGAAGAAACACACGCACACGCATTGCAAAAGATGTAGTGCAAATGATTGAAATCTATCACCAAGAAAAAATGACTAGATACAAATGATGATCCTACGAGTTGGTGGAAAGTTAAGCAAATGTTTACCAAATCGCTTGAGTAAAGAGCTTGCAGGGAAATACCTGCCTGTCGCTCTCAAAATTAAAATGTTCAGTAGAGAGAGTAATTTATAGCAATGGCGCTGGCCTACATATACTGAATGAAATACGAAACATAACTAATAGTACTGCAAGAAAAAGGAGAAAAATTTGAATGTTTCTCAAGGCATACAAACCTTTCCCTATCATTGTGAATTCCAATACTAGTGGCAAAAAGTATATATGCATTGTGAGCGTACCTTCATTAAGGGCGGAGGTTGACGAGAAAGAGTCTGGTGGGGTGCATTTGAGTTGGGGTCCCGTCCAGCAATAAATGTTTAGCACAATTATATTTTTAAATAGATTAGTGGGCTAAAACAAAAAAAAGGTCGTATGATATTATTATATATCATGATAGTATAATAATATATATAGAGGTCATGTACGATATATGGAAAGTATATTTATAATATAGTAAGAGAGATAGTCAAAAAACATCCGTCTCGCGCTATTATCCGCGATCCGCAATCCGTCGATGTTTAAATCAAACATCCGCATCCGCGATGCAGAAAACATGACATCATGCTGCATCAGAGCTATATATATACGTATATATCTGAGTTACTATATATAATAGTAGTGTATAGGTATAACTATAACTATATAGTATAAATATAATATATTATGATATAGTATAATATAATATAACATAAATATACTATATAATTATTACTGTATATATATATATTATATTAGATACCGTACTGTCACTTCAATAAAAGCTGCTACTACTTCTACAAATCCTCTAGCAATTTTTCAAAAAAAAAAAATATAGATTATTTAAACTATGATAGTTTATTCATTTTTCTATCTTCCTCATTCTATCTTAATTTTTCATTCCCTCTTTTTCTTCGTTTATGTTTGTGTAGGCTATTTATAGTGAAACCGACTGCATTAAATCTAGTTCTGTTAGGCATTATCCTGTCTTCTGTAGAATAACTAAAAAAGTATGATATATTTAGCGTCTTTTCAGGGATACTGTCGTGATAATATTTTTTTGTGATGTGATGTTATTTGGGTGAGGTAAATTGCTTAAAGAGTATCCTCCAACAAACCCAATGGTGATGAAAAGCCACCATAAAATTTTACTTTACAAAAATTGTATCAAAAATTGTATAAAGATATCGATGTAATGAGTAACTTTCCAAAGATTAGTAAGTATGCCGCGTATTTATGGCTCGTGGCGACGCTGCTTCTCTAACAGGTTTGAAAACTCATGCAAGAAATAGGTGAAATTGCGAATTGCCGGGACTATATCTTCATCTTCATTTTTATAGTATGATAGTCCGCAAATGGAGACTTCTCATTGACTTCATTAACAGATAGAAAGCCGTATAGTTGTGTTGCAACTTACGCAAAATGTTTGAAAATTGTTTCATCGATGTTTGCTTGCAAAAATCACATTTTCCAATAGTGATTTTAGAGAAGTTGCTACACTAATACATGGAGACTAGCAGTATGCTTATTGTAAATAATGGAAGCCGTGTAGGAGAATAAAGTGTGTGGTCTAGAAAAATAATCCTAAGAAGCAATCTGTTTTTGGATTACAAACTTCGAAAGATCTGAGTGTTTTAAGAAGGTTTTTTTAATTATCTATGATTCGTTCAGCTCCTTCTAAAGGCCTTAGCAAAGCTATAAATAATTTTCTCTAGATCTAACAATATACAACGTAACCTTTCTACCACATTATAAAGCCATAACTTATCTTCACGCAAATCGTCGGGTGAGTTTTTTTCATTTTGCGTGGACTGGAAAAAATGTCTTTCCTATTTTTTTTTCCTTTTAAAATAATAAGTTCGGAACTTGGCAATTCTAAAATAGTTACCTTATAGTGTTGGGGCATTATCTTACTCGTGCATTTACTGTGAATGTGAAAGAACAGCAAATGAATATATATAACCCCGCTGAATATTTGTCAGGACGGAGCGTTACATGGTTCCTAACACTGTTTTCTTGCAATGCACTTTTATGCACCATAATATGTCCCGTTGTCCAATTCAGAAAGTTCACGTACCATTTTACTACAGCACTCATAGTATTAAGCCGAGCCTCGCTAGAATTACTCCCTTTAAGTGGCTGTTCTTACAAAACAAGGCCAATTAAAGCTCTAAGAATTTCTTCATGGAGTACAGAATATGTTTCCTCATTCTATTTATAATAATAATATAACTTTTATTTGACTTTTGATTAATATTATGTTTTTGGTCCATTAATATTAAAAAAATTTAGAGGACAAGCATGCAGGAAAAATTTTAATAGCTAAATATTCTTTTTTTTTTTTTTTTTATTTTTTTTTTTTTTTGAAAAAAACCCCTGAACCATCCCTGTGTATCGGCCTAGTATTTTTTATAATATATAATAATATATAATTGTACAAGCATTTTTTTTGTCTCTAAACTATAACTTTTATAATATAGAAATATTGATTTGACACATGTGTAAATAGAGTATAGTAGTATATCTTCATATGCGTTAAAACTATATATATATATGCCACTGTCTCTAAGATTTTACATTCCTCTTTTTATTGATGAGGTTTCAAAAAAAAAAAAAAATTAAGAACTGCCAAGTTAAACATTCGCTAAATATCATGAAAACAAACGAATTTAAGATTTTTAATAAAGTTTTTTTTTTATCAAGGTAATTCTTTAGATATTTGTCATAAGAGTCAACGCACCTCCGCCACGCGAGCCGACATGCTCTCATTGCTCTATAGTGTAACTATCCAATTCACATTTAAAAATTTTAAATATTTTCATTTTAAAACTTCCAAAAATATTTGGAAACTTAACTGAGAAAAATTGTAAATAAATAATTAATATTAGTTTTTTTTGTAACATCAACGTTTTGGTATTTTGATTTTTCAAATCCAAATCTGAATTCTTAATTATTCATTGTAAGAATTACAAAGATTTATTATAGAAGCAACTCTTCATACAACTACCACTTCTAGACTCATAATAGATTGCCCATCTCCTACATCTCTATTCCTAGCTGAAAAATATGTTTTAAGAAGGAATACTGTAGGGTCACTACCTTTTAGGCATAGATTGCCCATCTCCTTCATCTCTATTAATGGCTGAAAAATATGTTTTAAGAAGGAATACTGTAGGGTCACTACCTTTTAGGCATAGATTGCCCATCTCCTTCATCTCTATCCCTAGCTGAAAAATTTTCATCCGCATATGCATGGAGTAATAATATATCGTCATGGGCTTCAACCATTTGCTCATGTAGTCGGGAAATTTCTCTTACAGCTTGTTCACGTTCTCTTAACAGTCTTCGGGCTATGCTCATCACTTCCCTTAATAAAGGAAATAAAAACATGTCAGAAAGTTAGGAAACACTTAAATTGTGCTAATGTCATAAAATTTTAAAAATAATTTCTAAAGCAGCTTCTAAGTTCTAATTTTTAAAATAAAAGTATAAATGTTCCTAATTAGATAAAGTGTAATTGTATCTACAACTATTTTAAATGTCATGATTTTCATAAAACTACCTAACTGACAAAGATGACATTTATCATGCATTTAAATAAACTTGGGAACTATAAAAATATATTTAATTAAAGTTTAAATTTACTTGAAATTAATCCGCAACTCATGATTGTCCGCCATGGCTGCTTCTAACTCAGCTTCTCTCCTGGTCAAATCAGTGGCTAAAGCCAAACCAGATTCATGAACACAGAGATATTCTGCACAAGCCAAATGACCTCTTATTACACAAACTTCCCATGCTTTTTGACCCAAATCATTCTAATGAAAGAAAAAAAATTAGTCAAAAAATAAAACTCGAAAGAAAATCAGGTGTATTTTATTTAGTTTTAATTCGTGAAGTTTGTGCCTCACCTTTAGAGTTACGTCTGCTCCGTGTTGCAAAAGTATTGACGAAAGCCTAGAACTGCCATTTCGAGAGGCGAGGTGAAGAGCCGTGTTTCCATGGTGGTCTTTATTATCCAGGGAAATTTCGTGCGACATCATATAATCCACAAGCCATGCCGGTACAAATCGAGAAAAGAAGAGATTCTTTTACCTACTTTAAAATTCAAAACTTTAAAACCAGTACCATCTTATTACTTTATTCAGCACTATCACGAAAACCATTATGAATATAGAAGGCATTGCCCTCCTACTAGCCCAAACTAATTTATATACTACCTCTCTTGAGCATTATTAAATGCGGCCATTCAGAAGAACCTTCACCGTGCCTTACATAACTTGTCTTTCACACGGTGTTCCTACAAACCACTGAACTATTATGCACGATCTTCCAACTGGTGTGAGCTAAAGGTTAATATACCCTTTTTTTTTTTTTATTATATATTTTATTATAATAAAATTATTATTTTATTTTTATAAGTAAATATCTCCAGATAAAAACATTATAATACAATGAATTGAGTATGAAAGAAACTAAATATAAATAAACCTTAATATGGAATAAATCAGCGCTATAAATATATATATTATATAATAAATAATTTTATATTTATAGTAGAGAATTAAGAACTGTCATTCCTATTTCAGGACATAGAGTATATATGATGGACGTTTATTGATCCATACCTATACAGTATATATATAAATATATAAAATAGGGGTTAGTAACGGCGTGAGATAATTATTATATTAAGGAAACACCCCACTACGCAACACCCAAAATACCATAAAGTAGCGGGAGAGGTTAAGGGGTTCCGTGAAGAACTATACCATTCCGAGGAGTGAGGATATAAAGATATACTAGGATAAATAGTACAGTCATAAACCCCTGTATCGTCCTCACCAGTATAGATACAGAAAGGCCGCCGAGAGATACCTACTATCAACTTATTTTCTTCATCTTTGCGGTTTACCTGGGGTATTCTTTTTGCTTATTCCAAAAACAGTCAATATTTTTTATTATTCATACATATTTTACATACAGAACATTTCTATCTAAAATTAATTATTAAAAATTGTTTACATATAAGATTTTTAAATGTAGGAACGTATTGGAATTTCAAGAAGCCAAACCTTAAAATTAAAAATGATAAAAATAATTTGATTTTCACGCTCCATATAAGAAGTTTTTCTATAGCTTTCACCCGACTAACGGGCAAAGTTTTATTCACGGAAGGAGCCTAAAATAATTATTAAATAACTATTAATCCTATTTCTAACGTAATATAAATTTATGGTATATGCATGGTATAGCTTCATTTTATAAGTTTCTAACATACTATATATATTATTAAATATAATAAAGATATATATACTAATAATATTATATATATATTATATATATTATATATTATATATAATATTATATATAATTAATAAATATTTTATAAATAGAAAAAAAATTTAAATTAAATATATTAATTACATATATATTATAATTTATATGCATATTTTATTATGATATATATATATATTAATCATATAATTAATCCTCTATTTAAATTACACTTAATCCTTAAATAAAAAAAACTAATCCATCTCTAATAAATAGAAAATAAATTAAGCTTGTTTTATTACTAATATAAATAAAAATTAATCTACCTTATCTAATAATTAAATAGATAGAGAGTAAGTAGAGCGTTTATATCGTGACTCTGCTCATTTAAAAAAAAATAAATCTACCTCTTAAATAAAATAAAAAATAAATCTACCTTTATGTACGCACAAAGACGGTAGTCGAAATCTAATTGATATAGTGAAAAGCATCAATTTAAAAACAGCTGGTTTTTGACAGCATCCAAGCCTAGTTCGTGTATAAGTGATTTCCATTGTGAGTGTAAGCGGCCATACGGTAGATGACAATAAATAGATAATTTGCAACCCGTGCCTGATGTTGTTGCTGAGCTATCTTTAGAGCGTGAGCGAACTCAATGCCTTCGCATACTCGCAGCAATAGCGTCGATTGTGTCTAAACTAAGAAAAAATAAGTAATTTATAATTAGGTATCTAAACTGAATAATCTAATATAAGGTGTCTAAAATTAAGTACCTAAAAAAAGGTATTTAAAAAGCTAGATATCTAAAATGAATAGAATAAAGTTAAATTTAAATTCACAAATATACTAAAAGAACATTGATGATAACAGTAGAAAATGAAATCTTTAATGTAAAAACAATTAAATATTAAAAATAGTATCACAATCAGTAAAGAAATTAATTTTAATATTAATATATAGAAACCAAATATAATATTTATATCACAGATAATATATCCTACTAAAAATAAACAATAATTTTAATTTGTAGATACAAATTATTTAAGTATATAAGAATTGAAAAATGACAAAAAGTTGCAAATTTAAATGGAACATAAAATTATATATATAGAACGCTAAACAATAAAATAAGAAATTCCATAGTCGTATCAACAATAATTAAATATAATTTTTATATATATCATAAAAATAAATCAGAAACTATGGATGTTACATATAATGTCATATTAAATATAAAATTAAAAATAAAAAACAAACATATATAAATAGACATTTATTAAAAATATATCACATATAACACAGTAAATGTAAAACTAAAACTCATATTACTAAATATATCACAAATTATGATAAATTTGTTACGAAAAATAATCATTTATATAAAAGTAAATTATAAACATCTCTAAAATAAAAATTCTAAAATATTATAC
This sequence comes from Trachelipus rathkii, assembly GCA_015478945.1. Lineage (NCBI taxonomy): Eukaryota > Metazoa > Arthropoda > Malacostraca > Isopoda > Trachelipodidae > Trachelipus > Trachelipus rathkii. The sequence continues at coordinate 15,044 of JABUQX010099005.1, forward strand.
AATAAATGAATTTAAATTATATCATATAATTACTCTTTATCAAATTATCATGTAAAAGAATAAATAATTATTCTATAAAAAATTAAAAAGAGTTAATATTATATAAATTAAATTAACTAAAATGATAGGTAAAAAGAAAATGAAATATTAAAAGATAAAAATTATATATTAAACGTTACATAAATAACAGATGTAATATACTATGGAAAATTACATATAAAACATAAAATTTAATATAAATTACATTTTATATATTATTTATTTATTTTTTTTAAATAGTTCTATTATTTGGAAACTGCACATATATTTTAACATCAATATTATATTATATTTAATAATAACAATTATCAAAAATAATTGGACCTATTATATTATTATAATTATTATTAGGTTATGATGGAGTAGGAGTATAATAAATATTACAGATATCAAAATTTATATATTTTAGATTTGATATTGCCTCCATGATGAAGGTACTAGAATTATGTAAAGCCTGTGGGTGGTAACTTTTTAATTAATATTATATTGAGTCCTAGGGATGAACTTGATTGTATAAAATCAACATGCAGTCATAGCGTAAAATAAGAATAAACTTTACTAAAGCTAAAAATTTATATTGATTATCATATTTATTGTACTCCACTCTAATTTATCTAGTTTATTATTATTATTTTTTTGATTGTATATCCACTATTATATCATATTTTTCCTCATTTCTTTAAACACATACTCCACACTCCAATTATATTACGTCACAATAATTCTATTCTTATATTCTAATATCTTATATATATTTAAGTTATACTAATAACAATAATGCGTTATTCAACACCAATACTCGAGATATCTAATATCTAAATCTACTCTATTCCTATCCATACGTAATACATCTCTATATTTATATCTTATTTCACTTACTATAAGACTATTATCTTTGTTAGTTATAATTAAATTTAAAAATTTCAATATTGTTATAGAATTCAATAATTAAAATAATAAATGTTATAATGACAAGAATAAATAGAAATATTACTTCTCAGGGTACTGTATCGAATAAAACATATTTCCAATCCAGTTGTAATATCTCTTTAAAAGTATGATAGGCACATTTTATAAAATATTTCAGAGAGCAATGACAAAATAAAAACCATTAATAATAAAATTAATTTAGATAACATCCATATATATGGAATAAAAATAAATAAATAATTATTAAAAATAAGTAATTTAACAAGGTATAATAAATTTCAAATTCCATGTCCATAGAACCCAAACATAAAGTACAATATTTATAGATCCATTGTTTATAATAAAGACTTATGTTACATAAGATCACTCACATATATGAGTCAATAGAATTATGTACCTGGCAACATAAATATTATATAAATAAAAAACTAATAATATATAGTAACCACACCCACAAAACGACAACCTGTAACGGCATAAATATATCGCGTTAACTCAAAAATTCTCTAAACATAGAAAAGCACTTAGAACACTTTATTTAATCAAACATAGAATCTTCTATAAAGTCTGTTAATATTTATATTATCTCTTTATTTAGTAATGATACTATATTAATTCGTGAAAATTATTGTCACTTAACAGTTAATAAGAAAACAGTGACGCTAATATTAAAAAAGTGTCAATTTTATATCACACCCTAAACAAACTTTTTTAATTTTATTTGGAACTTTTATGATTCTTTTGTTCATTATTTTACCTCTATGCTTTTGGGCAATTAATACTGTACATCTATTTATTACATAATTTTTTCGTAAATAATTTATTACTAGATAGTGAGATGATGTCAATTAAATATTATAATTATTTATTAATTTATTCTTAACACTTTAAAAAATGATTTAACTATTTATTATTTTATACGAAGCATTTAGATATAAAACCTAGAGATATTAATTAAAATAAATATATTTCTACCAAAGCCTAAAAATCCCCTTTTGGCAATATAAATATCTTTATTCCAAAATCGGAGTCCGTCCCTCTCTCTTCTCCCCCTCTTCCAATGGCATTTGTCTGTGAACACTATCTCGAAGTTAATGAAGCACAGAGAGCTTTCTTCTGCGAGCTCCAGACAATATGTGCGAAGTTTCTTGGAATAATGGGTGATCTAACATGAGAGAGCAATGTATAGACTTGCAACCCGCTCATAAAGAGAATGTGAAACAAACATGTTGGTCTAGATCAAATGTAGAACTCCTACTCTGTCATATTTGCATTAGATAGGGCGGCTGGCGCGATCCGAGTAAAGAACAAGCCGACAGAAGACCCATTTTCAAGCTGATCATAAATGAACAGGACCCCAAAGCAGATCTACCTTATTTTCTACCTATTTTATCGGTTTTATTAAAATTTGAGACTGAGCGTTGCGAGAAAGGACAACTGTAGAAAAAAGCGCCCCGAGTTTTAAGGCCCCAACAGGCGAGTTGTTATAAAGGCACTCCTCATAGTATTACTGCTATTGCCCTTGTTCTTCAGAGAACTAATTAGTGACCGTTCCCTATAAGTATATGATAGCTTTCCCTAATTTGAGAATCTTGAAAGTTCCTGGCTGTTGCATATTTATGAAGAGAAGCGATGAAAGACCATACTCTCTTCCTAGGCCTGTCTACAACTCGGCCCTTAAGCAAATGAAGCCAATCAGAGTTACATCTGGACAAAATTGATAATACGTTTTGGAGGAACATACTTAGGAATTGTTTAATGCGTGCCCTCCGACCCCGATAAAACCTCTCCCGGGCGGACTTTCCATACTGCCCGAGCATAGAGAGTTCCCGTGGCCACTCCAGTGTCACCCATATTCAGTCGCTCCTATAATTTCAACAGAACTATTTTCACACTGCCGCTCTGGACCGCAAACCTGATCCAAGCTCAGCGAACCCCTGACATAGACAAATACTCGAATAAACAGATAATTATATTAATTACCGTAAACTAATGAGGTTTGTTATTATTTTGTTTAAAAAAAGAATCATAAAACAGCTTTAATATTTTAAATTCTATAAATAAATTTAATATTAAAAATATTATAATTATTAAATATTATATGTAATTTTTGCTTACACTCCTCAGAATTGAGATAGAGTTATATAAGAGCGACACTATAATAGAAAGCTTACTTTACATTTATCCCCTGAGAGTAGCTTGGTAGGATAAAAACAGTATTAAAAATTAGCATGGCGTCCCAATTATTAAAGTGCAGTATTATAATGTCCCGTTTTATATTTTATCAATATACACTGTTATACCCCGATCGTCTATAAATTTGAGTTCGATTAGCAATGATAAAAAAGGAAACTGTTCCAAAGGGTATTTTCTAAAAGAAAAAAAAATATATAAGTTGAGCGTTCGAAAAGATCAGTATTTATTAACAAAATATCGAAGTGTATATAGCAAAGTACATTAGGTAGAATATATAGCCCATAAATTAGCTGAAAATTTAGTATATACCTCTTGTAGTGACAGATTGATAACATAGTTGAGACATGGAGAAAGGGTTGAACTGTGTTAGAAGACGCAGTCGTGTAACGAGCTCTCCTCAGGAGGAATGATACATACCACTTGGTGGAAATAGATATATAATAATACTAATTATATAATAAATATATATATATATATATGTACTATCTATATCAAAAATACATACAGAAAAGATATCTTCAAAATAGCATTTAAAATTAAATAAATAAATATAAGATAGAAATAGTATAAACTACTTTTCTATCTAGTGTATTATAATAATATTTATTAATTAAGATATAACTATTTATAATTAAATTTAATTTTAATAATAATGTATATATTATAATAAAATATAGATATATAATAAAATATCAATTAAGCATTAAATATTTTCCTAACTTAATATAAGTACAATAAATAATAATTGAAATATATTTACATTACCTATTATTAATTGTCTTTAACAAAGAAACATACAATATAAATTTCAAATAGAAGATAAAATTTAACCTAAAATCATATTAGATAAAAAAAAGTATTAATTAATAATTTATTGAACTTAATAATTTATTATTTAAATATTATATTCTCTTAAATTTTTTATTAACAACTATTAAAAATATTCAGTAATTACATTATTAAAAGTACAAAAATATAATCATATATGTTCTTACCTTCTTTGATGAATAAATATAATATACTATGACTAATGTGCAATAAACAGTGAAGGGCTAAACGAAATATAGAGTTCATTTTGGAGGAATTCCAGACTAAGTTATTCACTAGGGTAGTTGCATACTAAATTGTGCTGAGAGAATCATACCTGAACGAACCGACACTACTGATATGCAAACGGAAATCTAATTAACCTTGCTTGGATGTAATAAGGAGTACGTATGTCGGAAGACATTCACAATCCTCTATCTTAACTTAATCCCTCTGCATCGACCATTATTGCCCAAGTTTCCCCTTTAACGAGGTTTTGTTGCGAATGACTATGATTTCCAGTGAATAAGCGGATTTGAGCTGAGCAGAGAGTTAGAGCATCCAGCAGGGAAAACTGTTTCTCTCATCTTCGTTACCATTAAATTCTAATAATACTATATACATACTTATTCACTATAACTAATGAAAAATTGATTAATTTCTTAGATAATTATTATGTATGCTTACTTGTATAAGTGAGGCTAATATTTCATCTTAAAGTTCGAATAAATACTTATTTTATCTTTAGGTGGATATTAACTTAGTTTATAATACTGTGAGAACGCAATATTTTTTCACCTGATATTTATAGACAAGATTAGAATGAGACTTATATAATAAATTCAGAAAATGTTTGTCAGTATGTGTAATGAAGGGAAGTATAACTAGAAAGAAAAAAATAATAAATACAATAATATATTAATAGATAATAATATAATATAATATAGAGAGAAGAGAAGAGAGAAGAGCAAGGATAGATGATATCAGGATAGAGAATTAATAACGAGAGTAAGTAATTAAAATAAAGTTAAGATAAAGACTAAAGTCATTTTGAGTAATTATTGAGATAAAGTTCAATTCAGTAGTACCGAGTATATAGATGACATAAGAGAGAAAAAAATATATAAAATATATAAGAAGATAAATAAGAGTAAGATGAAGAGTTACAGATGAGAGAAATACAGAGTATAAAGAAGTAACAAGCAATAGTGTCCATTGCAAATAGCTAATAGTATAAGAAACTATGATTTAGTATAACAAGTTTCAACATAGGTAGAAAGAAGACTCGGAAGTGTTTATGAGGTGAAGAGCATAAAATAAGTATTAAGTAAGACAAAAAAGTCCTAAACTCCAATTACATCAAGCGACCGTATGTGTAATTTGTAAGCCACCCAGGAAATGGGTGAGGGACGATACTCTATACAGGGTAGTTAACTGAATACCACTTCTACATTTAAAAGAGGCAAAGCACAACTTCAGTAGCTTGAATATAAAGTTTCTTAGCAAACGGATCCCTAGAACTAATTTGCAATCTCCTATAGGAAGCTTGCTTAGAAGAGAATTACATGTGTTCACTTCCATGAGAGAGAGATAATAGAGAATAGAGAGAAGTATAGATAGAGAGAGAAATAAATGAGAGAGATAGAGAGAGAAAAGACGAGAGAATAAAGAGAGACGTAAAATTTTATTAGAATAGAGAATTATATTAAAATAATGTAATGAAGATACGAGAGAAGAGAAGAGAGAAGGCTTATTCAAGAAATCAAAGCCATATGATGAATAGACTCTGTATCGAACAGGAGATTTTCGGTAATGTACTTATTTCTCCACGAAAGGATATACTACCGACAAGTATTCGAAGAGCACACCACGAGATATGTGAGAGGGAAGCGAGAGAAAAAAGATTAGATGCGACAAGCAAATAGAACCCCATAGTCACCATACCTACGAAGAAATAGCGATTGAGGAACGATTAATCTTTTAATAAGGTAATTCAAAAAGAAAACTATGAAAAATTCATGTATCACCACTGGTGCGTCCGGTCATTACTTTCACCTCTCTTAGAGTATCGCATTCATAAAATTGAATATAACTAACCATTCATATACAGTAGCCTATATGTAATTAAAATCTAATAAATAAACTTACGTTTTGATAAGCTTAACTGTAATCTACGCACTCACAACTTTATGATCATCAATATAGCCACTCGAAAACCACTATATATTGTTGTGAGTAAGTAGAGAGGCCATGTAAAATTTATAGTGGAAAGTATTTGATATATAACTTTAGATGTAACCTACGCGTATTTCGACCGCTACATCAGATAACTTAATCTTCAGATTTGAATAGTCTAGTCTGATGTATACAACTTTAGACAGTATTCAAAATTATTAAATAATAAATTTATACAGAATAATTGACAACTTAATTAATTACTTTGCTGACGGGACGCTCAATTGTATGGGTAGATGAGATAACTATACCAAAGGACCTTTTTTGAATGGATACAATAGATTTCAAATTCGGTTGCTTTATGGTGCAAACTGCGTTCGATAGAGGAACGGTAGAAATTCACGAGAAATCATATTTCATGGAGCAGAATGGGTTTCGCCAAGAAGATTTAATTGTATTTGAGATTAAAACTATACCGTTAAACTACTTTCTTCAATGAATTTACAATATATAACCTGCTTACTCGGATATGAGTTCCCAAGGATAGTTCCGTGAGGTTATACGAAGTTCACCTTTCATGGAAGAATGAGTTATGAAATTCACTTCCGTAAAATTGATTCTCTTTTAAAAACCAAACTTCTACATTTGTAAAATTTAAATTAATATTTCTATGAGGGTGAAATGAAAATTGGAGGTTATTTTAGATTCAAAGATAAACTACCTATTCCTCTGTTTTCTTCAGTAATTTATCGAATATTAAGTGTGCGGTGAAACTGTGATGCCACCTTACATAGACAGACTTTCAGAAACCTTACCACTCGTATTGCAGAAACATAGGGTAATATCATATTAGAAAGCCTCTAGAATATCTGATCATCTCCTCCCTTTCAGCCTATAAATTGTCTCTAATTCCTCTCCTATTGTAAATTACGTATGATTTAAAACCATCATATACAGGATACCAATTTTAGTTATTAGCCAAGCTGAGGAAACCTGATCGTTTCTTTTGTTAGAAGATAGATTTCCGGGAAGACCTTCTTCTTAAACCAAAAATAAAATAGAAGAAGTTTAGAAGGTATTAATAGCTTAAATACTCTGAACTGTGAAAGATATTTGTCTTGATACGTGAACTTATTTACAAGTCTATACTTTAATCATTATTTATCAATAGTTTAATATTATTTACTTTTAATCTTTAAAATGCTGAAAACTATTACCTATTATATTTTTTATCCATAAATGCTATCATTGAATATCAAACCTTAAAAACTGGGAGCTGCTGTGCTTACCCGAAACTAGTCGGTAAGTAAGATATTTTCTCTTTTCAAATGTTATTAAAAATCATGTTTTTGGTTAATTATTGCTATCCGAATCATTATATATAGATTATAATACTACTAACCACTTTTATTATTAATAAAATATATATATATATATATATATATTATATATATATATATATATATATATATATATATATATATATATATATATAGTATACGTGGTAAACTTAATAATTAAATATTATATTATATACTTGTATACTTCTATAGTTAGTACTACTAAGTATATAATAATCTATAAACTTAGGTATATAATATATAATATATAGCCAACACACTAGTATAATTTAAAATATGAATCATCATAAATATATATATATGTATATATTTAATTAATATACCTATAATATATAATATATATAATAATCATAAAATAGAAGTTAATAAATTTTAAATTATATAAAATATATATATTATATTCAAAATGTATAACTTCAAGTTATGTACCTTCGGATTTGAATGCTTTATGAATTCATATTAGATTGCATGTTACGTTACGAGCTATTAAACCTTTATCACTTGTATAGTATCGACTGGTATATGATAGGGTGAGAGATAGTTAGTAAAAAAATTAAATAATTATATTTCTAGGGTAAGTTGTTATTAATTAATTCTAGTAAAACGTTTCTCGTATCAATGTTAATAGCTTGAATGTCCAGTAGAAATATAGCCTATTCTTCGTTTATTGACGCTTTTCTGAAATAAGCGTAGTATCGTTGGTTTTATAGGAGCTTTTTATTAAACATGAGAAATTAAAACTGTTGATAACGCACTCACCGATAAATTAATGTGGAGCAGGATGTGGGCAACTAAATATAGTATATTGATATATATATCTTAGGTACTATATATATATATACTATATATATATATATATATATTAGAAATAAATATATATATATATATATATATATATATATATATATATTGCTTGAACAATAACTAACAATAGAATGACGGCCTCACCACACAGATCCACAACTTACACAATCCAACTCAAAACGAAGTTTAAAAACACCCATTTAAAAATAAATCCTATAAATTATAAACTTCCTCTCAAACCAATCACCCACTATCTAAGGTTTAACATGTAGATACCCAAACCCTCACATTCACCCTACACATTTATAATATCATCTCGAGAGTCACACACACAAACTAAACCCACTAAAATCACTGAAAGGAACAAATTTTGGCCAACAGAAAGAAATTCTTTCAATATTCTACAGACAAAATATCTAACCCCTTCCTAAACTAGACGTCCCCGCTTGGGTTCCAGTAATATATCAGTAAAACTATGATAAATTAGAAACCAATCAAAAAAAGCCACTAAGAATAGTAACGAGCTGCCTCCTCACTGCACCCATCCGTCAGCCACGAAAAGGACCAAAAAAAATTCTACATCAACTATATAGCAAATCAATTTCTGCAGACACCCACACTACATCACACATTTCAACATTCCACCACGTTAAAAAACAACAACTCACCCTCAACATACTACTAAAATATTAACAATACTGTTCTCCCTCCACCCCTAAAATCTTCCTATCGATTAACACATCAAAACACAAATAACCAAAATAAAACAAATTCCGTACATCAAAACAATAATATATTCCAAACACTGTCCACCAGAGACATAATATCCCTCTCAGAACAAACATTAGACCGAAAAAAAACTCGCTACATGTTCCAGACTTTGCTCTGGTTACCATCTCTCTCTTCAAGAATATAAGTCTTGAATAAATAAATACCCCCCCCCCCTCACTGGCAAAGAGGCCTCTCTCCGACTCTATATGTCGCAAGACACTCATTAGAATCTTCGATACCATAGCTTCTCTGACGGACCTCTGATTCTGGCCCACTTTTGTGGTGAAATACCTTTATGATGCCAGTTTTTCTCTAAGAGGGGAGGGAGCAACAAAGAATATACTAATATATATAATATAATATATATATATATTATATATATATATAATATAACATATATATATATAGTATATATAATACATAATATATATATATATATTTATATAATATAATATATATATATATTTATTTATTTATTTATTATATTATTTAAAATTTATTTATTATTTATTTATATTTATTTATTATTATTTATTTATTTATTTATTGTATTTATATAATGAACACGCGCAAGATGTCATCACCAAAATTGAGATGCCGACATGCACATAAGAAAATAAACATGCGCATGCGCATAACAAAATAGAGATGTGCATGTACATATCAAAATAAACATGCGCATACTCATACCAAAATGTACATGTGCATGAGCATATAAAAATTAAGATGAACATGCGCATACCAAAATTATTCGTATGCACATACTAAAATAGCCATGCGCATCTGCACACCAAAATAACCATGCCCACGCGCAGACCAAAATAAAAATGTACATGCACATGCCCATATCAAAATAGAGATGAGCATACCAAAATAGAGATGCCCATGCGCATACCAAATTAGAGATGCGTATGCGCACACCAAAATAAACAACGCATCGACGCTTAACAAAATGAATATGCGCATGCGCATACCAAAATAGAGATGTGCATGCGCATGCCAAAATAAATATGCGCATACTAAAATTGAGATGCACATGCCAAAATATATAGACACATGCGCATTCGCACACCAAAATGAAGATATGCATGCGCATCCGAACACCAAAACAACCATGCGCATTACAAAATAGAGATGTATATGCGCATACCAAACTATACATGCGCATGCGCATATCATTATTAAGATGCGCATACGCATACCAAAATAGAGATGCCCAGGCGCATACCAAATCAGAGATGCTCATACCAAAATAAACATGCGCATACCAAAATAGAGATGTACATGTTCTTACCATAATAGAGATGCACATCCACATGCCAAAATTGAGATGCGCATGCGCATACAAATATATAGGCGCATGCGCATACCAAAATATACATGCACATTCTCATACCAAAACTAAAAACATAGCCATGCGCATACCAAATTGAAGTGCGCATACGCATACCAAAATTGAGAACGCGTGCACATGCCAAAGTTGAGATGGGCATGCGCATACCAAAGAAACATGTGCAAAAGCCTGCTTTATTGTTAAAAATGTGGGAGCTTTCTGAAGACGGCTTATGAACACGTAAGTCTTCATTAAATTGAAAAATGCATTTGCAGTTCAAACTTTCAAACAAGAATCACGACATACATGATCGAGTCTCATGGGCTAAGCACGTGAATGTAGTGGTTTTTGTTACTTTTGGGTGAGTTAATTTAATTGTTGCTTGAGAGAGAACGTGGTTATCCTTTGACAATGACACTGGATCCGTTGAAGGATTGTGCGATTTCTGGTCTAGCAATTTTTGGTGTACAAGTTAAATTTACTTTGTTTAAAAACTTCAAAAATTAGTTACTTTAGAAACCTTGATATTAATTAGAGCTAGTTCACTGACAGGGTGAACACCTTTCCTGAGATTTTATTTTAAAAAAAAACCGTTTTCGTTTTTGCATTTACTTTTACGAAACGTTAAAAAAATGCTCGAGTTTGCCGGTTCGTTTTTGTTTTAAATTTGGCGTAAATTTTAGAAAATGCTCATCCAAACGTAAGGAATTAACCTAATATTTCTATAAAGGATTGACGTAACAATCAATATGAAATGTAGCTATTTCCCGCTTAGTCCGAATTTTAGGACGACTGCTTATAAAAAAATGTAAACAAAAGACAAGATGTAGGCGTGGTCAGGTACACGAATTCTCACCCAGGTATTCATTCAAGTAAATATATGAATGCAAATTAATTTTGAT
>JABUQX010099006.1:0-17472 GCA_015478945.1 Trachelipus rathkii
TATAATGAATAATACTTAGTCTTACTAGGTTTTATAAATATTTATTTTTGTTTTTTTTTTTTATTTATTATCACAGCTTTATCACATATATACCTTATATTAAGTACTTATCACATACAAATTATATATTTAAGGGCTAAAGGCGCCTATTAAAATAATTATTTCCAGGGTAAAGGGGGTGTATATATAAATAGTTTGGGTGGTTGTGGAAGGGGAGCGAAGGCACGATGCACGCACGAGAGAGGGAGAGAGAGAAAAGGTAGAATGAGTGAGCAATAGAGACGAGGCAGGAGGAGCGCAGAAATAGAAGAAAGAGCGCAGAGGGATTGAAGCGAAAAAGCCGGAGGAGACCTATAGTAAAAGTGAGAGAGGAGAAATAGTAAAAGTTGAAAGTAGAGGAGAGACCCAGAGAGCCAGAAGAAGGAAGAGGAAGTGGAGAGAAGAGCGGAAAAATGATAGCACACGAACGGAGAGAGACAAGGAAGGATGGGCGCAGGAAGGAAAAGAAGGAGAGGAGGAAAGGCAGAGCAGCGAGACTAGATCTGGGTTGCTTAAGATACACATAAACTCATGTGCCGAGCACAGCACCTGGCAGAGAGCATTTTGGATGGCTAGGACGGGAGAGGGGGGGAGGGTAGTAAAGAGAGGGACGCGGCAACAGCGAAGGTTGAGAGAAAAGACAGCATGCCTATCGGAAGAGCAACGGAGAGATGCGCTAACGAGGAGAGGTAAACGCAAGATAATGAAGCGAACAGAGGAGATAACAGAGCAAAAGCAGCAAAAGCACACGGGCGAGAGAAAATGAGAGAGGGAGAAAGCACCGCAAAGATGGAAGGGGTTCAAGTGAAGACTAGAGAAAAGATACGGGAACAGTTTATAGAAGTCTTTTGAAGCACTTTGACTGCACGCACGACGAGCTGATCAGGCAAAAAGGCGCGGAGGAGAACATACCTTGAGCTACCCCCAGATATGAGAGGCAGTACTATCACTCATTTTGTTATTTTCTCATACACGGTTGCTGGTATGTAGTATCCTTTTCGTTTTTATTAATTTGTGAAAAGATATTTTGAGGATTAAGTATGAAAAAGGTGGAAAAAAGAAGAAAAATTAAAATAACGAGGGTACGCCCAAATCCTTTCAAAATTTGCTCTGTTCTTAAGATTCTGATCCCCTAAAAAATAACCAATTAGAGGTTCGATATTTTAGACTGCCTAGACCAGAGCATTCAAAATTCGTTCCCGTTCCATGAACGCAGTTCTTTGTGCTTTTGGAATTCCGGTCTTTCTCATTGTCATTTTGGATTTTCGTTAAAACCGCTTCTCCGACAATGGCCGAAACAAATTAATTCGTGCCATAATAATTTTTTTGAGGCGGCCTAGTCACCCATATTCGATCCTGCTGATAGCATCCCATGTTTGTTGCACGAAAGTGTAGGTTTTGAGGAGTTTTTGTGTATATGTATTAAGGACTTTTTGTTTTGATTTTTCGAAGGATGCCAAGCTTCCCCCCCCTCCGGGAATACTTTTTCCGATCTTTGGGTAACCGTCCAAGGCGAATGTTTCATATTAACTGTCTAACCCAAGGAGAAGACGAGAGAACGTCGAAAGAGCTAGGCTCAATTTACCCAATATTTCAAAACCGTGAATGAAGGCTGATTTATAAAGAATTTGATTGGTTTTGTAGAGCATATAAAAAGATAATGTTTTTTAGGGTATCTTAAGAAGAATAAGTACTAAAGGGAAAATCACGTTTAAAACTTCCGCCCATTTTTAAACGGATTAAGAAAAAAAGTTTTTCCACATAGGTCTTGTAAAACAAATTTTGAAGAGCGCCTTTTCTAGTCTTCTCCGCGAAAACTAATATTAATCAATTTAATTATCCAACCCGTTTCATCTCGACATCTGGCAGAATGAGGAATTATATTACCAGAAAAGTGAAAAAGCTATAGATATAAAAGAAAAAAGTAACGCTAATTATTTTTTAAGGTGTTTTTTAGAACCAGAATAAAATGGCCATTAACTCCAACCATGAGGGGAAAGCAGTCAAGAAACCGAGATGGGAGAAGGCAAGTAATTTTTAAAAAAACCATTGTAAAACCAAAGCAATTTTTGGAGATAAATTGCGATGAATGTGTACTTGACTGGGGGTTTCCATTGATTCCATGCCGGGGCAGTCAGCGAAATAGAGTAGCCCAGTAATAAAGGTGAGGCGGCCCCGGTTACTAGTGCTCACTTGTATTTTAACTAGACTTCATTACGTTCACTATCAATCTTTAACACATAAAATATTTATTCTTGAAATTTTAAAGCAAATTAGCAAAAACAGACAGACAAAAAAAATTATAATTTGTTTGTAATATTTTCAAAGTGTGTTTGTCTAGTGAAAATTTATAAAGATAAGGTCCATCACAGAACACCTCCCAAATTGTTATGGTAATATACTGGAAGGAGATAGCCAATACCCTGGCAAAATCTTGCATAAGTGGAATATTATTTTTGAGTTGATTTTTTTGGGAATAAATCAACAAGGAAAAATAATTTATAGGAAACAAATAATTCTTTTGACAGAATCAAATAACAGGATAATATTAGATGGGATAAATAAATAAATAATAATAATAAGTGAGTAATAATAATATAATATAATAGGATATAATATAATATAATATAAAATAATTAATAATATAAGAGAGTTTATAAAAGTGATAAGGAGTGATAATAATCAATCAGGGGATGAAAAAATATAATAAAATGGGGGATGAAGTGAAGTGAATCCTATAATATAATAAATAATAATAATGAAAGATGAATAGAATTAATAATAAAAATAAAATATTATCCTCAATAATATATTAGTTTTAGCCATAAATAATATATAATAATAAATAATAATAATATATAATACATTAAATAATAATTAAATATTATAAGAAAAATAATAGTAAATAATAATAAATAATAATATAATAATAAATAATAATTAAATAATAATTATAATAAATAATAATATAAATTAATAATAAATAATTATAATAATAATATAAAATAATAAATAATAATAATTTAATAAAATAAATTATAATAATAATAAATAAATCATAATAAATATAATAAATATTAATAATAATAATAATATTATAATATAATAATAAATATATAATATAAATTAATAATAATAATAATAATAAATAATAAAATACATTAAAATAAAATAATATAATCAAAATAATAACATAATAATACATAGGCATACCTAAATTATAAAAATCAATAATACATCAATCATATTAATAAGTAAATAATTTATTAATAAAATAATAATAATAATAATAATAATAATAATAAATAAATATTGTAAAAATAAATATACTTAGAATAAATTAAAAATATAATAAACTATTTTATAATAATAATAATAATAAAATAATGAGAGTGAATGAAGAAATGAGGGGGTCAATAATTAATGTAGTGAATAATAATAAATAATAATAATATAAAATATAAAAAATAATAAAATAAAATAATATAATAACCAATAATAATAAAGTAAAAATAATAAAAATAAAAAACCGATGTAAAAATAATAATAAATAATAATAATAATAAATTATAATAATAATAAATATTGAGGATGGAGGTCGAGGATATTAATTAATGAAAAAGTAATAAAATAATAATTATAAATGAATAATAAATAATAATAATATAATAAATAAAAACCCCATAATATAATGAAATAATAATTGAAATAATATATAATAATAAATAATATAATACTAATAATAATAATAATAATAAATTAAATAATTCATAATATAATAATTATAAATTAATAATAATAATATAATTGAATAATTAATAAATAATAATCATTAAATATAATAATAAATAATAAATATAATTATATTTATATGATAATAATTATGATAATTAATATATATAATAGTATAATTATATATATATATATATATATCAATATATTTTATAATATATAAAAATTATTAGTATATATATTCAAGTAATAGTATAATTAAGTATTTATAATATTATTATTATATTATATAAGTAGGATTATTTTAATTTTTAAATTGTTTTGATTTTATTTATTTTATAACATATATTTATTTATAATATAAATATATAAAGTATATATTTTATAAATATAATATTATATATATATATATATATAGTTATATAATATATATTTAAGGGTATATTATAATATATATATATATATAATTTTATATTTACTAATAATATATAAAATATATATAATATTATGGTTTATAATTATATAATAGAATATATATATACTATATAGTATATTATATATATATATATAATATAGGTATAAATATATTATATATATATATATAATATATATAATAGTATATATATTATTCTAATTAATTAATATATATATATATATAATATAAGTATAATAATATGTATAAATATATTAAGAAAAGAAATGTTATTTTTTTCAACAAATTGAAAAACTTAAGTTTTTTTTTTTTATCCATAATTAAGCAAATACATTTTTATTTCTTCTTTAGGATTTTTTTCCCCTTTATATTTAGAAAATTTTAATTAATTTTTAAAATCTTATTTTTTGGCATTGGTTTTTTATTTTTAAATCCAAAACCATTCTCAATGATCTCATATTTATTATCTGAAATATTTTTCTTCCCCTTTTTCAAAATGGTTTTTTTTTGGAATTAGCTTAACAATAAACAATCAAATATTAAATTTACAACTTCTCAACTCTTGAAATAAAATAAATACAAATATACCAAGCAATTACCCACTTTAAAAATCTTTAAACGAGTGTTTCAATTTTTGTTATCAATAATAAAGAATTTTAAAGAATTGTGATACCTATGAAATTGAAAATTGATTTCACTAGCTATTAACTGTAAGGATTAATTCCAAGACCTATATTATTATTTATTGAATTATTATTCATTATTTAATTATTATTACATTTTATTTATTTTTATTTATTTTATTATTTTATTTATTATTATTATTATTTATTAATAACTTTTAATTATTATTATTTCATATTTATTAAATTAATTATTATAATTATTGATTTAATATAACTTTAATTTCTTTTTGTCCAAAATTATAAAACCTTACCTACACTACTAATACAACAGGTAGATAATTAATTACCTAGTTTTGTGTGTTACATTACACTATTCCTTAATAATTTTCCAAGAAACTAAAAAACCTAAGTCCCTAAAAATCCCCTGTTACGGATGGTTTTTTTTAAAAATAACAGAAATTGACTTTTTCCTGTGTTTCATTTTTTTAATTTTATTTTTTTTTAATTTTCTTTTTTCAATTTAATTAAGCGAAATTCTTTGAGACATTATTTTTACGTAGAGTAAAGAAGTAAAAATAAGTTTTTTTAGAAATAACGCGAATCAAAAGAAAATAAAAACCTGTTTTTAATTATAATAACGAATACACAGGACGAGGAAAATATGAAAAACAAGTAAAAATAGAAAATCAAACAACAAATGCCCCACTTGAGGAGTGGTTTGGTGGTAAGGAGCAGGGGGAAAACTGGAGAAAATAAGGTTTGATAAAGTCCACTTGGAACCTCCCAAGAAAACGGAAGGAGGATGAAAGATTTTGGAAGAAGATCTATGAAAATGAAAGACAACTCAACAATGTAAATCTGATTGGAAAGAAAGAGATATATTTAAGAGTCACATTTCAAACTA
This sequence comes from Trachelipus rathkii, assembly GCA_015478945.1. NCBI lineage: Eukaryota > Metazoa > Arthropoda > Malacostraca > Isopoda > Trachelipodidae > Trachelipus > Trachelipus rathkii. Next base: position 5,735 of record JABUQX010099006.1, read on the forward strand.
AAAAATTCCCTAATTAAATTAAAATTTTGGAGAAATAAGTCCCAAAAATAAATTTTAAAGGAAGTCTCCCGTGAAGCTTTAGTAAACTGGAAAAGAGAAACCTTAACCTATCCCAAATGGTAGACAGGAAAATTGGTTGACAAAGTCCCCCACAAAGTAACTTTATCTCCTTCAACAAAAGTTAAGAAGTGAACTAGATAAAACATGGAGAATCAAGGTGAAAAATGTTTTAAAGAATAAACAGAAAGGAATAAATAAAATCTTCTCAATCTTGAAGAAAATAAAATTTGTGGGTAAAGACAGCTTATAAACAAATGTTTACCTACCATATACAAAAAACTTCTCAACAGCCAAAAAAAGAGCAAATCTTAGGAAAATTTTTGGCAAGCAAATTTTGGAAAAACAATAGATAAAGATTACAGCCCCGAAGAAACAAAGAAAGGGAATAACCATCAGAAATAAAGAGCATGAAGCACAAAATTATCCATCATTACAAAACAATGTAAAAACAAAAATTTTCAAAATTTTTTTTTCTTTAAATTTTTGTAATTGCTTTTTTTTAAAACTTTTTTTCTTAAACAAATTTTTTTTTTTTGCGCTGATTTCAAATATTTGGGTAATCATTTTTCCCCCCAAAGTGGTGCTCCAATATCACTTCTTATTCAAATAATAGTTTTGAAAGTCTGATGTAGTAAATGGTTTTTTTTTTATATCCTTCCCGCGCAACTAAATTAAACTGTTGTTTTTCCTTGTTTCAGAAGGACAATAGGTTAAATAAATAAAAATGTTTTTGCTAAACAGTTTATGATGCCTTTAACTAAACAGCTTCTGTATTCTGCATCCAAGCCTTTTTTTAATTAGAAGAAAGTGGTGTGGCAACATCTCAACAAAAAAACAAGCAGGATATATAAGTATACTATGTGTTTGACCTATTTTTTACTCTATTAAACGATGTAATTATTTTGATGTTTGTTAATTTATATTTATATAAGAAATTTATGTTCATTTATTAAGAACACATCAATTAATACATATTATTACTTATAAGAATAAAATTATATAATTAATATGTAATTAATATATTATATTTATATATATAATCATATTATATTATATATAATATGTAATATTATAGTATAATTATATATATATATTTAAAGCAATAGTATTAAATTTAATATAAATATATATATATAGTAAATATAAGATATAAATAGTATATATATATATTACTATAATATTTAATAATTTAATTAAATATAGAATATTATATATAATTGTGTTTAATATCTTTAGCATAAATAGCTATATCTAACAAATAATGAAATCGAATATGATAATTTGTTATATTATATAATATAATATAATATAATATATAAATATATATATATATATATATTATAATATATATTATTATATATATAAATATAGATTATAAGTATTATAATAGTAATATATATGTATAATATATATTATATTAAAATATTTAAATTTTATAATATTTATATAATAGAATATATTATAAATATATGCATACATTTATTATACTAGAATATTTTGTATTATTTTAAAATATTTTATATTTTAAAATAGTTAAAAAATTGGAAAAAAATATTTTTTAGTATATATATATTATATATATAAATATATATATAGTATTATAATTAATATATTATATAATATTATAATTTGGGTGTTATGTATGTGTTGGGGGTGTGGGTTGGTGTGTTGTGTTGGGTGTGTTTTTTGTTGTAGGTGGGGGGTTGTTGGTGGTTGTTGTGTGTGGTGGTGTGGGGGTGGGGTGTGGTGTGGTGGTGGGTATGTGTGTGGGTGTGGTGGGTGTTTGGTGGTGGGTGGGTGGGTTGTGGCGAATTTGGGCATGTTCCCATTCACGTACCCCTTTTAGCTATATAAATTTGTTCATGTACATGTTGAAATGGTGGGAAAATTTTTAAGCAAGTTTATTTAGTCACGCAATAAGGCCAGCTTAATTCCTGAAACATAAAGAAAACTTCCGGAATTTTCCGAAAAGTTTTTTTTTAAAATCCAAAATTTCAAGTTGTATAAGCCAGTAAAAAATGTTCCCTCCCCTGTTCCATACACACCAACAACAGACACGCCAACAAACAACACAACGAACACAACAACAACAACCAACAACAAACAACAACCAACAACCAACAACACCAAACAACACAAATTTTTTTTTAATCTAATTTCACTATTTTGAAAATTTTTATTTCGAAAATTCCAAGGGCGCGTTTTTCCTTTTCCGGGACCAGAAAATAGCAAATTCGGGGTTGTGAAAAGCAAAGCTTTAAAACAATTTTTTTGTTTACGTTTTCTTTTGGTTTTGCGCCGGTTTGTTAAGAGGGATAGGGTTTGTTCCGAGCCTGTTGTTTGTGATTAAACCAATAATCTAAGAATATCTTTACCGAGCAATGAATTTTTTCAAATTTTAACTTTTTTCCTTCAAAGTATTTTAAAAAATTGACTTTTTTCACACTAAAAATGGGGTAAAAGGTTTTTAGTTTTTTTTTTCTTCCCAATCTATTTTGGAAACTAACAAATTCGTTTTTTCAATACCCTTCTTTTTTTTTAGTAATTGTTTTTTTGTAAATGTTTAAATTTTTAAGATTATACATTTAATATTTAATTCTCTAATTTTTAATATTTATTTTATTTAAACCTCTTTAAATGAGTTCCAAATTCATTAATTAAATCAAAATTTTTTTTTAGATTTATTTAAGTGGGATATTTTTAAAGGAAAAATTGATTATTAATTAATTATTATTTTATTTAATATTATTATTTAATTATTAAATTATATTTAATTAATTATTTATTATTATTATTATAATTAATTTATTTATTTTATTATTATTCATTAATTAATTATTAATCTATTATTATTAATTAAAAAGGTAAAAACGAAAATTTTTCAAATGTTTTAAGTTTTTTTTGCAAAATATATAATATATAATAATAAATATAATAAATAAAATCAAATAATAATAATAAATAATATAAATGAATAATAATAAAATATAATATAAAATAATAAATATATAATAAATAAATAATAATATTAAAATAATATAATTATAATAAATAATATAATACTAATAATAAAAATATATAATACTTAATAATAAATAATACAATAATAATATAATAATAATAATAAATAATATATTAATTAATAAATAATAATAATAATAAATAATAATATAATAAATAATAATAAATAATAATAATAATAATAATAAATATAATAAAATAATGATACGAATGAATGATGATGATGATGAAATGATGATGATGCTTGAATGAGAATGAATGATGTGGAAACAAAATGAATGATGAAATTGAACCATGATAATGGAAAAAATGATGATGATGAAAAAATGAAAATGGCGAAGCAGGTTAAAACTCTTCGCTTCTAGATCTAATGATGAAATGAAATGATGAAAGGATAATGAAAATAATAATAAAATATTAATAATAAATGATATAATAATTATATATTAATAAAACAAATATCAAAATTAATAATTAATAATATAATAAAATAAATAATAAATAAAAAGAATAAAAAAACAAACAATAAAAAAAACAAATTAAAAAATGATAGTAAATAATAATAATTAATAATATAAATAATAATAAAATAATAATATAATAAATAATAATAAATAAATATAATTAAACAAATATACACAATAACCAATAACCAATAACAATAAAGAAAAATAAATAACAAGAAAGAAAAAGAAAGAAAAGAAAGAAGACAGAAGAAGAAGAAAGAAAGAAGATCGAAAGTAGAATAAAAAAGAAATAAAAGAACGAAGATCGAAGAAGTATGAAAATAAGAAGAAAAGAAAAGAAAGAAAGAAGAAAGAGAAGAAGGAAAGAAGAAGAAGAAAAGAAAGCGAGGAAGCCATTCAAAGAAAAGAAGAAGAACAAAGAGACAACGAGCAACGCACAGACAACGAGCAGACACAGCAGCACCCAACAGAACAAACGAAGGGAAGGTAAGTTGAAATTTGAATTGTAAAAAGGAATTTGATATTATTTTTATTATTAATTTAAATTATTATTGTTATTTATATTAAACTATCCTTAATTATTATTATTATTTAAGAAGCAAAAATCAATAAAAATAATATTTATATTTTATTATTTAATATTAATTAATTTAATTATTAGTTTATTTTAAAAAATTTTATATTAATTATATTCTTTATTATAATTAAAATATATTAAAGAGAGTAATTTTTTTTAATGTTATTTTAGAGAAAATTAATTAATTATTAATTTAATTAAATTATTTATTATTAATTATATATTAATTAATTTATTTATATTATTAATTTAATTATTAATTTTTATTATATTAATATTATAATTATTATTAAAAAAGCGTAAAATGAATTTTCCTCGTATGTTTTAAGTTTTTTGGTAAAAAGAATATATAAATAATACAATAATAATAATAATAATATTAATAATAAATAAATAATAATAATTAATAAATTCATGGTAAATTCATAAAATAAATAATAATAATAATAATAATAATAATATATAATAATTAATAAATAATAAATTTATATAATAATATGATAATAATATAATATAAATAATAATAATTAATAATAAATATATGAATATTAACTATAATATAATATTAAATATATTAAATATTAACATGAATTAAAATTATGTTAAATTAAAATTTAATATTTAAAATTATTTAAATTTAATATTAATATTTTAAATTATTTTATAATATAAAAAAATAATTAAAAATTAATTAATTTAAATTTAAAATAATTAATTATAATAAAACATTATAATTAATAATAGTAATAAATTATCAATACTTAAACTTATTGTTTTAGTAATAATTTTAATAAGTTATTAGAATAAAATAAATAATTACACAATTATTAAATAAAGACTAATAAAAAATCATCAATTTAATTATAATACGGAGTAATAAATACTACTAATAATACATAAAACAAGAATTATAGTAATAATGTAAAAAAATAGAGAAAAATGAAATCATAAATTCCTTTAGAAAATAGGGAAATTATTCATAAAACTGGAATTAAGAAGGTGTGGATGATGAAATGATTATGTGATTAAAAGAAATGATGATTGAAAATTACATAAATTATGAATCGATGATGAGAAAAAAAAAAATGAAAAATGAAATGATTGAAATGATATCTTGAAAAAATTGATAAATGATTGAATGACATGATTGCAGATGGATGAATGAATGATCGATAATTAAATAATCTATAAAGAATAAATTACATAAATTCCTTTAGAAAATAGGAGAGTAATTATTCCCCATTAAAACTGAAATTAAAATAATAATAATAATAAATAATATAAAATAAATATGACAAATTAGTTAATTTAAATATAATAACAGTTATATAATTTCATTTTGATTATAACACATAAAATAACAATAACAAAAGTAAACAAAAAGAAGAGAAAGAAAAGAAGAAGGAAGAAGAAAAGAAAAAAAAAAGACGACGAAATATAATAGAAAAGGTGAAGAAGAAAACGAGAAGAGGATTAACAGAAGAAGAGAAGAAAGAAAGAATAAGAAAGAGAAGAAAAATAGAAGAAGAAGGAAAAAGAAAAAAAGAAAACACAAACAAACAACACAACGAAAACAAGACCAACAACTCCAGACAACAACAAAAAAAAGAAAACACTACAAAAACAACACAAAGGAAAATATGATTATATTAAAATTTTAATTTTTAGTAATGAATTATTATTATTAATAATTATTATTTATTATTTAATTAGATTATTTTAAATTAAAATTAATGAAATTATTATTTATTTTTATTAATTATTAATTTATATTTTATTAATGTAATTATTTTATTATTTATTATTATTTTATTTAATTATAGTATTTTTTTTTTGAAGCGCAGTATATCATAATCATTTACGTGATAATATACATACATATCATTATATGTCACTATTTTAAGATACATCACAACTAATACAATAATTTTAATTTAATAAAAATAAATGATAATTATGATGAATTATTTTTTAATGTCTTGCAGGAATGTTTTACATAAAAATATTTAAACTGCATAGTATTAATTATTATTAAGTTAAAATTTATTATTATTTTAAATTAATAATTATTATGGGGGGGGAAACTTCTCCTAGTAATTTCTACTAGGATGCCGGAGTTAGGGTCGAACCCGGGCCCTTGTCATGCGATCTCATTCGCTCTACCGATTTGCCACTGAAAGTTTACCTCGATAAGGTTTTATCTGAACCACGCTAGCCCGAGAAAAGATGACTACCTACACAATATTTGGGGTATCGACGAACTTTTTAGACGATAGACACACCGCATGTGGATGGATATGTGTTTAGCAATTGTTCGTTATTACGGGTTGGCTTGACAAACTAAATGTTTCCATGTTGTAAAGGTTACAATGGACCATCAAGGATGACTAGTAGGCCAACCGATACCAATTAATTCTACTCTATACTTAGGAACCAATGCTATCGCTTGATTCTTACCAAAACAATGACAAACTCAGCATTACAAATCAAGTCTAATGAGAATTATACAAACTTACTAATTAGTTAATAAAGATCAAAATCAGCTTTGAATTTGCATACAATCTTACGCAGTTTATGATTAAAGTATTTCTTTGAAACTAATCTTAATAGAATTTTCCCCCCGCCCTTAAGTTCCGCTAACTCACAGGATTTAACCATACCCTACCCTCACCATTATTCTCCTAGTAGAAATAGAAACAATAAGGCATTTGATATAGTTTCCTGTCACATCTTAATCGATAAATTCATTAACAATTATAAGCATAAATGAAAAAAAAAATAATAGCAAATTCTATTTGGCAATCAGCAGCCAGCTCCAAGGACACACAATCTCCCGCACAATGACAATTAATATAATGAGTCCCCCTGGACCATTCTTCACCTACAACTCATTAACTTTTTATGCATGAACTCCCTTAACCAACTTCCCCTTTCTATAAAAACTCCACGTATGCTGATGAAATTCTAACAATCAACGCAGCAATTCATGCTATAGCATAGCATGCGAGAACTGCAAAAGAATATAATTGCAACTGGAGCAGTGGGCTTAAAAGGTAAACCCAACAGAAGAAATTACAATTTAAAAACAGCAATTTTCCTATCAAATAACAGAATCCCTCGTCATAAGACAATCACTCCATAGGTTGAACAGTCTGAATAACAACATTTTGACATTCACCCTCCCCCATCCAACACAACACATCAAATATCACTTCAGTGTGAACATAACCAAAACTGACAGCTAAAAACTCTCAACTGCGATAAACTTTGACTAAGCATAAAGAAAACTCAATTATTCGTATCAGAAATAACTCTCCCCCTTTCATATAATTATCCGATTACGTGACTGGCTTCTGCCACAATATCACAATCAATATTCGGAAATTTAATAATCTAACAAAATAAAGTTTATCAAGAAACGGAAGGAATCCATCCACGTCACACTCCATGAATATCATATTTTCTCTTTTTGCAAAAGTTCTATCTTTAAAAAAGCACATCTTGACATGGAAATAGCTGCTGTCAATTATTTACAGATAAACTTACTTTCGCACCTGAGAAGGAAAAATTCACACAGATGTATACTCATTTAACTTATACAACACGCTCCCCCTCCGATCCCCACCTATAGTGGCTTAGTGGGATAAGCCTCCGGTTACTGTTTAACGTCAGCACAACGGCGGAAGTTCTCCAGTGTTCGAATCCGCTGATGGAGAGTAGAAATCTCCTTTAACTCAGATGTAGCCGGAGCTCATTATGAATGAGTCAAAGGATTTTACTTCCATTCAGCGGGAATTCGACCTGGAAGCTCCGCGTCGTCTGAATTAACAGTAACGGGCGTCTATTCACTAGGCATCCACGTGCCCAAGTATTAGAAACCATCCAACTAAATTGAATTTCCGACGAATCATCCGCACGTATTTCAGGTAATAACTCCATATTTTAAGAGCCTTTCTCAACTTTGAATAGTGTTTCCTACGAATAACCTTGGAGCAGTCGCAAACCCCATGCGTACTGAGAAATAACCTTTGGACAGTCAAACCCCGCGTACTGCTGTCCCGCCTTTGCTCTGGGCACCATCCCTCTTCAAGAATATAAATTACAAAAATTAGATAAAGCCCCTCCCTGACCTGTCAAAGAAGCCTTTCCGAGAAGCCTGACAAGGAGCACAACATTCTTACTATATCTGTCTGACTTACACGGGCATCAGCACAACTTCAATAACAGTCATTCTAACGCCCTCTGGCCCCGTTTCCTTGCTGTGGAATGGCACAAATTATTCTCGTCTGAAGAAAGCACGTATGAGGGGGAGGGGGGAGGAGACAAACTAAAGTATATAATTTAATATATATATATATGTATATTAGTATATATATTAATATATATAAAAAAATATATAAGTATATATATATAATAATAAATATTATAGTATATTATATTATTTATAATATTATACATATATATAAGTATAGTAGCGTAGTATATTAAGTATGTATATGATAATATTCTTTTCTCTATCTTCTCGCAGTGCTATCCAACAATTAACAAGATGTTTTTACATAAATATGTAAGCTAGTGTATGGATAGCTTATAACATATTACTCCATATGTTTCTTACTTGAATAAGTTATTTGCTTAATTCAATCTCTGATCTAAGGGTAAGTCAAACAGTCGTAATCCCTATGAAGATTAAACATGGACACGTGCTTGGTTGCGAGATGTGTGTGGTTTGCTTTATGAATACATGGCTTGACAAATTTAAAAAAAAAAAGGATGAACGAGCCACTTTGGAGCATCAAATGCTGCAAACAGATCAATTGCAATGGAATTTAACAGACACAATGCACGCTGCTTTCCAATTAATCAGGCAACGACTTTTAACTCACCTTGTAAATCAATTCTGTGAATCTAAATGTGTCACAAGAAAGTTTTAATTTGCTACTCCAACCTACTACTAAGAAAGAATACTAACTAAATAGTAACTACCATGTGTTTATAATATACTATCAATGTATAATAATCCATTACAACAATTTATAACAATGTTACAATGTTTTAATAAAGTGCATAACAAAATGTTATTAATTAGTAACCATGGTAACAATTAATGATTAGTACCCACTAAATCTTATCTTTGGAAAGCAATCTATTCCTTATCTCTTATTCATACTATCTATTTGCATAATAATAATTTAATATGTTTAAAATTTAATGAAAAATTTTAATTGCACAGTTGTGAATCTGCACCTAAAGCCTAAAGTAAAAACATTAATTCACTTATTCTTATGCACATCTACCACTACCGACGTTCGTTTCTAGCGGTAATGGACTAATAAAATCATTCCGCACCTTAGCGATTTTCTTTTCGAAGAGGGGTGAATTTTTCAAAAAACCGTCCATCCATCCACCCATTTATCCATCCATCCATTCATTTATCCAACCCTCCATTACAATTTTTCCGTTTTTTGACTCATTTTTCATTGCTTTCAATCCTCTACTTTTTGAATAGTTTCTTCGCCTTTTCACTGATACAGTTTCTTACTTTTTTTTTAAATCTACTATTCCACATTATTTCACATGATTGTTTAAACAACTTGTATAATCTTACATGTAGCTTATACTCTTGATTGTAATCCCATCTCGTCTATCAAACTTTCTTTCTTTCAATAATAATTAATCTAATACTAGAATTTGTACTACATGTTCTTCAAATCAAAGATTAGTATATTATTTCCAACATACATTTAGTAATTTTAATTTAACGTGACTTGTAATTGTCAATTCAAAAATAATAAATCTGTGGCTGAGTGGTAAAAGATCCAGTGTACAAAAACTAAAATTTGTAGGAGAGCAAAAATATTTATGCTGCATATATCAATGTTCTGATACTTTTTAATATGAGCTATAATGGTTACGACGACATCGGTCTTTTTACCACTGAAAGTTACGTCTTCAAGAATTTTAAAAAAAATGTACTTATTCACATATCTCATTTTGACATTGGCCCTTACTCTGAATAGGATAATCGCTCATCAGCGTGAAAAGTATACGTCACATATTTGGTGAGGTCTACTAATACAATTTAATTTGTAAGGGATGGGTGGATTCTTGTATCTTTTTCATCCTGCTCTCCTACTTCAAGCAATTTCTAACAATCGCTCTCTAGACGTCGAACTAATGCTTTGCTTTCTTTACACTTTCATACAATTACTATTTCAATCTATTCTTTACGTTAGATTTGATTAGTTGTGTATAACTTCATCCTCTTCATCTTCAGAGTAATCTTGTTCCTTTCCTTTACCTTCCCTTCCTCTACCCGAAATTCCATCATCAACATCCTGCAACAATAAAAAATGATCATAGTGATTTTATAGGTAGATTTTAAGAAATAATCCCTTACCTGAGTTCCATCATACATACACTAAAATAAAATTAAACAAATTATACGAAGTGAAGTAAAGTAGTATGTAATGCTACAATTATCCATCACCTGTCCCCTGCATCCCCACAACTGGGTATAGGGTGCTCAAGCATGAACCGGGAATCCGAGGCACGCATGAGCATTTCTAGGGTATAAATAAGTAGTAGAAGGACCCAAACCCAGATACCACTATAGAAAGAAACTGTGGTGGAGCAAGAGGATTGAAAAATATAAGATATAGATAATTATTGAAAAATGATGGGAAAGATAAAACATATGTTTACAATTATCTTTCTAAATATCATTTTTAACAAAATTATTGGGAGGATTAGAAAATTATAAAATTTAATACTGTAAATTTAGATATTAATTTCCAATATAATTGGAAAGTTATAATCACACATTTCTGCACAATTCTCTATTAAACATATTTTATATTCACATTGCAAACAACATCTATATCAAAAATACTATCTAACATTAAGAAACTTTTATCTAGTTCGTAACATTATTCATATGGCTATTTAAAATAAATATTGCCCTGTTTTGTTATAGATTGAGTTTATTTTTTTTTTTTTTTTTACTATTTTCACTAGATCGTTAGGAAATTGGGCGTTTTTGAGTAAGTAAATATTTAGTCAAATAGGTTCAAATTTCACAATGTTTTTAACATTTGTTCTATTGAATCAATTATCAATTATAGAGACTCCGGCTGATTTTCTCTGCTTTTTATGAAACTTAAATTGGATTAGCTATAAGGTAAGAGAAAAAAGTAATATAAAATTCCGAGAAATTGAGCATAAAGTTATGAAATTACCAATTTCATAGTGACGGGTGGGTGATTTACTCGGCAGATGTTTCTCTTTTAAAATTTTTTTTTAAAGGATTTATATAAACTTTGATTTTGAAGCCATATTTGATTGATTTTTCCAGCCTCCTTGGTCGGATGTTTCTTTTGTAGAGAATATGATTTGTGTGCCTATGCTTCATTCTATCCACTAAAATAATATAAATGTTTTTTCCTAACTTCTAAGTAAAAATAATACAAAAATGACCCATTCTTCCTATAAAATAGAGTTGAACGAAATATTTTTGTAAGATATATTTACAATGTAAGGATTATTGTAATTTGAAGTAATTTTTCTATAAACTTACATAAGATTGAATAAACATTGGTAACCAGAAACAAATT
>JABUQX010099007.1:5000-10966 GCA_015478945.1 Trachelipus rathkii
TGGTTTTTCATTTGTGTGTTTGAGTAAATGGAGTCACATCCATAAAATGGTGGTTTTGAGGTGTTTTTGTGGTATGTGGGCTTCCTGTATAAGGGCTATGTCAATGCTATGCTTGTAGAGAAAGACTGAAATTTGGATTGTTGGTTAAACCATTTATGTTTATTTGGAGGATTTTTACAGTTGAGTTGTCATTGCTTAGATTGTTAGGGGGCGGGGTGATAGTAGGGAGAGTTGCATATGAAGCAGGATCAAGAGTGGTTTAGCTGGAGAGAAAGAAAGGAGAACATTTGTTTTTGTGGATCCATCTATTGCAGTGGGAACATTTTATAGATTGTTGGTTTCTTGTGATGTGTTTATTGCAAATGGGGCAGATGTATTTTGATGGGCTAGCTAGCGGGAGATTGGACTACGTCTATGAAATCTCTGTCTGACTGCCAGGAACATGAGGTTCAAAACATAAAATACACAGCACAAACATAACAGAGAAACAAAAATGAAAAGTACGGAGGAATTTACATAAATAAGATATAAGCGCTATGAAAATTATATAAACTTTAGAACAATGTGGGCCACTTTTGTTTCAGTACATGTTGAGGCCCACAAATAGTATTACATTTATCATTTCTAGGTTTTAATAAATATAATTGTGATTACAATTAAGGTTACAGATCATTAAGTGAGATGGTATGACAAGGTATAAGTGAATTATTGTGTTATAAAGGCTAAAGTAAAAGAGGATTATCATGAAAATACACATTTAATTTTTTTTGGAATTTGCTATTTTTTTTGTCCTGAGGGAGGCGTGTTCCCTTTCGTTTTGACAGGGAGGAGACCAGTGTTCCCCCTGCCTGAGGAGAGCAAGTTGCTGTCCTGGACATCCAAGACAACATGTGGATAGGGTAAGATTCCAGTTCTTTGGAACTGTGCTGCTGATTGGGTTTGGCACCCCTTCCCAGGGGTCTTTCTCCCTCACCATACAGGTAATGTCATCGGCATATGTGAAGAGTTTGGTGGAATATATATATATAATAATATATGAATAATATATATATATAATATTAATTAATATATTATATATATAATTAATAAAAATATTATATATATATATATATATATATAATATATATATCTATATATAAACAAACAAAGAACAATAATGGGAAGGTGAAGAAATACTGCCTCTCTGGGGATCAAACCACCGCATGTTGCGAATGAGAACGATATACTCCATGCTTTACCACTGAGCCATCCTCCAACCCCCCAAAAAGTTGGATTCAAGAACAGTTTTAAAGCAACCGAGCTCCCGTCAAGGCGACATCACCAGGTGTCCAGCCTGTCCTTGCCATCATTCCTCAATATTTTAGATGTTAAATATTGCATAATCGCAATTAATAAATTTGTAAACAAACAAAGAACATATATAATGGGAAGGTAAAGAAATACTGCCTTCTCTGGGATCGAACCACCGCATGTTGCGAATGAGAATGATATACTCGATGCTTTACTACTTAGCCATCCTCCAACCCAAAAAAGTTGGATTCAAGAAAAGTTCTTGAATGCGCTAGGGTCTTACATGAGGGTATGTTGTTACCTGTGTTAATGTATAGTAGTGAGACAATGGTCTGGAATAAGAGATATATAGATCTAAAGTTCAACGTGTTCAGATGAACAATCAAGGGCGTGTTAGGTGTGAAAAGAATTGATAAAATGAGGAATGAACATATTAGAGAGTTATGTGGTGTGAAGAAGGGGTAAATGAGAGAATAAATGAAAGTACCTTGAGATGGTTTGGTCATATGGAAAGGATGAATGACAGTCGGTTGGTTAAGCGGATGTATAGTGTGAGTGAGTGTGTTGGGAATCAACCGGCTGGGAGACTGAAGAAAAAGTTGATGAGTCAGTGAACGAATGTCTGAGGGAGAGGTGTGAGTTTGGCAGAGGTGAGAATAAAGGTGCATAATAGGAGTGAATGGAGGGGTTTTGTGAGGGGGTATGGTTGTGGCCCACCTGGGTCAGGGGATGAACCCTACACTTAATGATAATGCCATAGTGAGGGTCCGTCGCGTCCCGCGTGAAGCTCTAGGGTGGATTTTCTGCTGCCCGACGAGTGCGTTCGAGTGAGGTAGACGAGGCGGGCGGTAAAGGCTGGGCTTTCTTTTCGACTTGTCATATTCTTCTACTACTTTTCTTTTCCGATGCATGTCACGCACCTTACCCCCAGTCTTGGGGAGGAAGAAGGAAGATTAATAATAATAATAATAATATATAATATATATATATATATATATATATATATATATATATATATATATATATATATATATATATATATATATATATAATATATATTATTTATATATTATATATATATATATATATATATTATATATAATATTCAAAGTGATGTATAATTTCTTTATTGTATATAGACTCTCCCAAAAGCATAGTAAAATTCAAATTATGTAAATTTCAGGTCGGCCCAATACTACAAAGGAACACCATGAAGTTCGATCATGTAAAGTAGCAGATAGAACTGGTTGCATAAATATATCTCTTTGGGACGAACCCGGAACACTTTTACAAGTATAAATAAAGTTTTCTTTTATAATTTTTTTTTTAAGTTGGCACCTCACGGGAATTGCCCTATTCTAGGAGAGGAACTGCTCTAGGTAATCACTTTGTAGGATCCAGCTAAGGGATTGAACCCTTTCCCCTTGTCTTGCGACTCTGTCGTTCTGCCGTTTGCGTCATGGTAGTGGCGGTAACAGTAACTTAATATTGTTTAACCTCTATTTATTTGTGAGATTTATAACTATGTCAACCATTTGTCTTATCTTATTTTCCTTTAAACGTAGGCTATATAGGATAAAAAGCTATAAATTGTGATATTTTCATAGTGTAGAAATGAATATTTTAAATTACACTCACTGCATTTGATGTGTCTCATGTAACTCATATTTTCATCCCGAATAATGATTTTCAGCCTGGTGATATTGTAATCTTGAATAAAGGTTATGTTTCTATATTTTTTTTTTTTATGTGTTATTTTTCTTTTGAGGTTTATTTGGTTCTTGTCGGTGGAGGGTTTGCTGTGTGATTTAGGCAGTTCTTGAATAGGGCATTGTGAAGGTGTTCTTTGCTTTATTTTCTTCGGTTCGGGTTGTGGCTTTTTTGCAGTTTCTTAATCTGTTATTATCTATGATTCATGGTGTCTTTGTAGTATGGGCGATGTTTCTATATTTGAGTTCTTACACATGTATGTAGTTATAAAATACATAAAGAAATTATACCATCCTTAGAAATATTATTTATATATATATATTATATATATATTATATATATTATTTTATATATATTATATTATATATTTATATATATATAGTATATTATATAATATAATCTATATATTAATATATATATATTATTATTAATTATTATTATTATTATTCTTCCTTTTCCTCCCAAGACTGGGGGTAAGTGCGTGCATGCCATCGGACAGAAAGTAGGTAGAGATATGACAAGTGAAGAGGCCTTATATTAAGTGAGACTCGTCGCAGTCAGAAATCCCCCTAGAGTTCACGGGACCGCGACGGACCTACACTATGGCATATCGTCAAGTGTAGGGGTTCATCCCCTGGCCCAGGTGGGCACATACCCCTCACAAAAACCCTGCATTCACTCTATTATGCACCTTTATCTCACTCTGGCCACTACACTTCCTCAGCATTCGTTCACTGACTCATATTTTTCAGTCTCCAGCGCGGTTTGATTTCCAACTTCACTCCACATACATCCGCTTAACCACGACTGTATTCATCTTCCATATGACACATCTCAGGTCTTCATTTCTCCATTACCCTTCTTCACTCCCAACATAATCTCTAATATGTTTATTCTCTTTTAATCATCTTTTCACCTAACGCCTTGATGTTCTTCTGGACAGTTATTGATAATTCTTATTAGACATTGTCTCACTACTTACATTAAACAGGTACAACATACCTCATGTAGACCCTACGCATTCACGAACTTTTCTTGATCACTTTTTTTGGGTTGGAGGATGGTACAGTGGTAAAGCGAGTATATTGATCTCATTCGCAACATGCGGTGGTTCGATCCAGAGAAGGCAGTATTTTTTACCTTCCCCTTATATATGTTTTTTGTTTGTTTACAAATTTATTATTGCGATTATGCAATATTTAAATCTAAAAATATTGAGGAATGATGGCAAAGGCAGGCTGGACACCTGGTGATGTGACTTGACGGGAGCTCGGTTTGCTTTAAAACTGTTCTTGAATTCAACTTGCCCGGTGGGTTGGAGGATGGCTCAGTTGGTAAGCATCGATATACGTTCTCATTCGCAACAATTCTATGCGGTGGTTTGATCCAGAGAAAGGCAGTATTCTTACTTCCATTAATGTTCTTTGTTTATATATTTAATTATATAATATTATATATATATATCTATATATATATATATATATTATATATATATATAATATATATATATATATATATATATATATATATCCCACAAATTGAGTTCGCCTTCTCGTGGTGTGGGCGAGAACTGCTATGGTGAGGGAGAAGACCCCTGGGAAGGGGGCCAAACCCAATCAGCAGCACAGTTCCAAAGAACTGGAATCTTACCCTATCCACACGTTGTCTTGGATGTCCAGGACAGCGACTTGCTCTCTCCAGGCGGTGGGAACACTGGTCTCCTCCCTGTCAAAACGAAAGTGAACACCCTCCCTCAGACAAAAAATAGCAATTCCAAAAAAATTAAGGTATTTCATGATAATCCTCTTTTACTTAGCCTTTATAACACAATAATTCACTTATACCTTGTCATACCATCTCACTTAATGATCTGTAACCTTAATTGTAATCACACTTATATTTATTTAAACCTAGAAATGATAAATGTAATACTATTTGTGGGCCTCAACATGTACTGAAACATAAGTGGCCCACATTGTTCTAAAGTTTATATAATTTTCATAGCGCTTATATCTTATTTATGTAAATTGCTCCGTACTTTTCATTTTTGTTCTCTGTTATGTTTGTGCTGTGTATTTTATGTTTTGAACCTCATGTCCCTGGCAGTCAGACAGAGATTTCATAGACATAGTCCAATCTCCCGCTAGCCCATCAAAATACATCTGCCCCATTTGCAATAAACACATCACAAGAAACCAACAATCTATAAAATGTTTCCACTTGCAATAGATGGATCCACAAAAACAAATGTTCTCCTTTCTTTCCTCTCCAGCAAACCACCTGAATCCTGCTTCATATGGCAACTCCCCCTACCATCACTCACCCCAAATCAAACAAAACACTAACAAATCTAGTATAAAAATTCTCCAGATAAACATAAACGGCTTAAACGGTAAACAATCCAAAATCTCAACCTTTCTTATATAGCCCTAATACAGGAAGCACACATACCACAAAACACTTTAAAAACACCCTTCTATGGATATGACTCCATCTACTCCAACTCACCACCAGAAAATCACACACTAGTAACATTAATTAAAAACAATTTACCTTACCGCAACACCACAACTGAAACCACCAACCTGCTGAATGACCCAATCTTCAATATTCAATCATTTGCCATTCTCTTCAATAACACCACTCATAATATCATAAATATATACATTCCCCATCCCACATTCTAACACTGCCCAAACAACTACAAACCAAATTTACACCATATAAACACAATAAACAATCTAATAATAGGAGGCGACTTCAATGCCCACCACACCGCCTGGTACAGCGATTACCCCTCTGACAATCGAGGAATCCACATTCTCAACGAACTCGATCCATTAAACATATTAAATTATAAAAACCTACTTACTCGTATCCCCCCCCAAACCAATCAAACCAAGACATCCCCTGACATAACTTTCTCCTCCCCATCTCTCTACACCAACATCACATGGATACAGAAA
>JABUQX010099008.1:0-10000 GCA_015478945.1 Trachelipus rathkii
AAGAGAGATTCCTGAACAGAAAAATGACTTTCACTAGCTTGTACCCCACCATACACAGCTATTCGAACAACCATCAATCAACTCTTTGATAGTTTGCAAGATTATTCTAGCTCTTCCTGAATCCTCTATAAAACTCTTCTCCCGAATTTCCTATCTCAGCACCCCCTAAGGGTTCTATTGCCTTAATAGATGATAAATGGATGCATAGCTCCCAATATAGAGCTTGATATGACGACCCCTCTTCTTTCCTAAACAGCTTTCGCGCGTCATACGAAGTGATGGGAAAACCATTCCAACGAAAAACACGCTCAAATGCTCCAAGCGTTATGAATCTGTTGGCGGCATAAGGGGAGCCAAAGGTCTCCATTTTTAACTCACAATGGCCCCAGTCTTCTACATAATTTTCGAATGATGACTTAAACTGCAATCTCGGGTTTTTTGGACTTTTGTCAACCAACAATATCCTACTATCGGATCAAAATATCGAACTCCAATACCTTTCATAAAAGATAACTTCTCTGGTGACACATTTCTTCTCACATTTTCTAGAGACAGCCCCATATTCCTCCACATATTTCTGAATCTGCTTGCTAGGCAGATACTGATATCGCTCCCCCCATTCCTAAACATGGGACTTTTGGTTGCTCTTCCAACGGATAACCAAATCCACACAATAAGATGGACTTTGTTGAAATTAACTTACTTCGCATTCATTGGCGAAGCCCGCTCCACCAAATACGCGACTGAAAAAACGTTCTCTCCAAAACCGTCCTATAACCCAATTCAGTTTGTGCGACTATTCACTTATGTACTCAGGGATTTATGTTTGGCATACCTCCTCGTTGAGACGCCACTTTTTCAGCCTTTTCCTCCGCCATCTGAATCCCTTCCAACATTCACCTTAGCCAAATAGAGACATTGTCTCAAAAGGCCGTCTCAATAATATTTTATTGCAACATAGCATGGACACTTTCCTTCAATGAAATGTCGTGGCAACTACTCTAATTTTTGAAGAACTTGTTTCAACTAATAAACATATATGTATACCAAAGTTCATATGTTTGCAGGAACTCCGACTATGTCAATGGAAACTTCTCCAACCGTCGGCATGTAATCACCACTAACCCTCTAAGAAAGAGTGAAATGATAGGGAGGTGGCAGAATACGTCATTCATAAATTCTGTCCCTAATTCTCGTCCCGTCTTCAAACTAGACTATGGTAGGTGCAGTGGCTGCACGGAATTCATTGGTCGCACACAACTCTTTGCTGCCTGCTCGATCTAACTTGGCTCCGAGTAGTGAGTTTACTATGGTCGACTTAGCTTGATCTTTTCAAACAGCTCCCTTCTCCAGTTGTTATACTCAAGAGACTTCAATCTTCGTCACCATAACTTTCAGGCGAGCTCGTTGTCACTCGAGTAAGTCTAAGAAGATTCTTGTTGTTGATCTCCTAAACCCTTTTTTCCTTGATGTCTAACACAGGATCCCATACATTGAAATTTAGATATCAACACACTTCCTTACCTATAATAGATATTCCTTTTGCTTCCATTCTCATGGATCGCTTCACTGTCCTGCTTGATTACTCTATACGGCAGCTGACCATGTATCAATAGACTTAATATGAACTGCATCCCGAGCCCATTGTTAAACTCCGAACTCCCAACTTGCGTTATGACCGACGGAGTGGGTGCTTCCTTTTCATCAAGCTACAAGCAACCTCCACTCGTCTTCTTTCAATAAGTCGGTTTCAGACTGTTGGATGATGATTTTAAGCATTTCGCAGCAAGTTACCATTACGGCATTAGCGGAAGCTGCATACCGCGATCTTCTACTTAAGTAGGCTTCCTCACCCCTTGGTGGTCTAAAGAGGTGTTCACACAAGCTAACGCAGTGAGAAGAAAAAACTCTACAGGCAATACAAAAGGACCCGGCACTACTTCAAATAGATTATCTTTTAAGCGGCTGGCGGGAGATCTTCACAGAATTAATCGCCAATCACTGTCAACATAATACTTTCGGATATTTATATCTCGACCGTTAACTCAACAAAACTCCCGTTTCCTCTTTCTTTAGTGCGAGAAAATTATGCTTGCCGCCCAACAACTCTTCACCACAGTTCCTTCGTTATGGGCCTGATATATACTGACACGATCGATTTCGCTTCGCAGCGCTGTTGCAATGCATAGTATAGTTTTGCTAGCTAAACGAGCTCTTTTTTGCTATCCTGAAGCTTTTTCCAAAAATTAACGAATTAACCCTGTCTCGCCAAAATTTCACAGCCGAAAATGGAGATCAATACCTATAGACCATCTTCTTCAGAATAGCAAGACGGTGCCTGGCCCAGACATTGATTTCTTACATAATGCTGCATCATAGCTGTAACCATGCTTGTATCAGCGTTTTGTACTGGTTCGGCATAACAGAATTGGATCGAATGCCTTTTTTTCATCCTATTTTGGAATCGCAGCTTTTGGAATCCCTATTCCCAACCTGGGAAAGATCGAAGTTGGCGGACAACCAACGACCAATTTCGCGACTGCTATTAACTGTGTAAATAATGGAGAGAGTCGGTTTCAGGCCGCTTCTCCGTGTTCTGGAGGAGAGCCAGGCTTTTTCCAATTTTTCAGTTTGGTTTCCATGCAAAAGTCATTTGAACGCGGATCCCTTGTTAATTAGAACTCATCATGAACATCCGGGAAGCTTCAACTGGTGGGATGGTTCTTTGGTATCTTTTTGACTCTTGAAGACAGCTTATGACGCAACTTGGAAATTTGGATTCTCTTTAAACTCCTCCACTTGCTTGGTTTCCGAGGACAGCTCCCTCTTTTTATTAAATGCTTCTGTCAATATGATTCATCCAGGTTGTCGGTGAGTTTTCTTCTTCCATCACACCACTTTTACTCTGGATTGGGTGTTCCGCAGGGCAGTAGTTTATAAGTGCTAATACCATTGATCTCGGATCAATGGCATTGTTTACCTCTATCCCCAGCGAGGGTCAATTTTCCTCCCTACTTTGATGACCTTTGCGCTATATTACATTGCAGGTCAGTCTGCAGTCTTGAACCAAACTTGAACTAGCTATTGAGAATATTCACAATAGGGGTAATTCCCATGGCTTCCATTTCTCACCAAAAACCTGCAGCAGTACTTTTTTAAAGAAAAAGGGGATCCGAAGAACTGCCACATCCTCTCGTGACCTAAACATAATATGTTCGTCCATTCCTGTAACTTCACAATTAAAATTTAGACTCATTCTAGATGACCACTAAAAAACGCACCGAAACATTGATTATATATATATATTATTATATATATATATATATAATATATTATATATATATAATATATAGTATCTATATATAGTATATATAGTATATATAAGTATATATATTAATATATATCTATAATAATTATATATACAAAGAAATTATAGTATATATATATGATATATATAGTATTATATAGTAATACTATATATATATAATATATATATATATATATATATATATATATATATATAGTATAATATATATTATATATATATATAATATATAGTATTTATATAGTATATAAGTATATATATTTATTATATATGATAGTAATATATTGACCTTTTTTTGTCTCTCATGGTTTCTATGATCTTTATGAAGATCCTTTTACGAAGCAATAAAAATACCTTTGAAGAAATATATATAGTATATATACTATTAGTATATTAGTATATATATATATATATATAATAATATATAATATATATATATAATATACGTATATATAATATATATATATATATATCGTGATAATACTAAGTTCGCTAGTATGAGTCGAAGGAAAAATATTTTTGTTGCCTAAAAATTTCAAAAGTACGGCGCCCTTCCGGCGGCAATACCTCGATTTCCCTTGCAAATGTAAGCGTCTTTGCTCACGCTAGCTAATTGGTTCTCAACATTTTTTTTTACACTGGCTATGGAACTATACAGGTCGCGAGCTGTTTTCCTCCTTATTTTCCTATTTTCCTTACTTGAGATAGGAACACTGGCAAGGACGCGGATCCTGAGCGATAAGAATTCTTGACCGTAGTTATTACGGCATATACTATGACATAGCACAGGTCTGGGCATCCGAGAGAGCTGAGAACGCGTCATTCAGTTCTAGCTATTGCACCTGTGTGGAGTCAGTTGTTTAACTGTTGTTAGAAATGGAAACTATTTCGATAAGGGGAATTTAAATTCTTTAATAAAATTTAATAGAACCTATATAATAAAGAAAGAGACTTACAGACGCAGAAAGCGTTATTTTCATAAGCCATATTATTATCATATATATTAAAGTATTCAAATACTTAATTTAATATACAATACTGTAATAATAATATAGTATAATTGTATATATATATATATATAATATTATACTATAATATAGATATAATATATATATATATATATATAATATATATATAGTATATATATAGTATAATAGTATATTATATATAAGTATATATATAGTATAGTATATATATAGTATATATATTTATGTTTAATTAAATATCTAATTATATTATTATTTGGATCAAATGCTCATTTTAAAATTTACAGAAACAAATTAGAATAGTAACAAATAACAAAAACTGTATAATCCCATCAATGTGGCATTAGTGAAGTGGCGGATGTCATCCGAATTTGTGCAAGATGAGTTCCACGGATCTGCTTGTGTGTAAAGTGAAGGGCAATTTACCTCGAACCTGTCCAGATGAAATCCTCCACCAGAACCTCTTAAGATGAAGTTCTAGAAACTGAGGTAAAACTAACAAAGATCCAATAAATCACCATTATAAATGAATCTATAATTGTAATAATAATATAATAATAATATAATGATAATAATAATAAGTAATAATATAATAATCAATATAATAATAATAATATAATAATAATAATAATATATCATAATAATAATAATAATAAAATAATAACTTTGCAATATAAAGTTAAACAACTGGTTAACATTATATTGTTATCCTTTTATAGGCTCTTTCAATGTTTTAATATCTGTGTTTGTTATGACAGTGTTTGATGATTATGGAAATATGGGTAGTGAAGTTTGGACGTTTAGTTTAAATTGTCGTTATTTTCTATGAATAATTTGTACTGTGACTTTTTAATATAGATTGTTTGATATGCTTCTCTAATTCATCCCTCTTTATCCTTTATTGCCTTTCAAAGAGACTGTTTATCAAAGGTAAAGATCAGAGTGAAATGTATGTGACTAATTAATGCAAAAAAAAGTGAAAGCCTTTTACCAAATAATAATATTAGGAGGCGAGAATCCTCCCTTGAAAATGTCGTTACGTCTTGTGTCAAATTGATGATAGGTATCTGGTATCTAATGCTTTAAGCGGCCAGGCTGCCGATGAATTCTCCAACGCTTGTTTAAGAGAACCTATAGTTAATTACAATTTGTCATTTTGTATCGTTCGTAGAAGAAAGAGTCTTCAGTTACGCAAAATAATTTCATTCGTAGTTTGAATACAGGAGACCAAAACAGAATTAAAGTAAGAGAATAAGGGAGGAAAGAAACAACCGAACGGAAAATTGTGATAGAATTTTTGAACAGACAGACAAGAAAGAAACAAATTGGTCCAAGACCATGCAGAATATGAGTCAGAATCTTTTGTATGTCAGTGTCGACGAATTTAAAACGATAAAATTGTCCCCTAGCCTATGATTAGAATTCTGTGCAAAAAGGTAGAAATATCTTCTGGAGATCAGTCGGATAAATTGGATTCGCGGTCGAAGTGGGGCAAGAAAATTGGATAGAATACTCAGTCGGATGAGAAACGTAGTAAATTGTATAAGAAGACAGGTCCATTGACAGGAATATAGAGTTAATTTTCCAAACGAGGGTAAATTAGTTCAATTAAAATAGTGTCATAAGCCAGTGCCATTATATGCAATAGATTTGGCTTTCTAATAACTAACCGCATTTGCATAAACCCAAAGGATCGTCTCTCTCAATCACTGCTCTCATCAAATAATTTACTTCAATTCAAGGGAGCATTAAAAAACCCCAAAAAGAAACAGATTCGTTGCAACCGCAAGAATCAAAAACCAGATAAAGTTCCAACAATCAATGGCCCAGATTTATGAATTTGAAAAAAAAAATTATAGGTCACTTTCTCAATAAATACAGTTCTATTTAATAATTAAAATATAAAACTACTTCACTATTATTCAAAAATGATTAATATTAGTATTAATTTTAATATAAGTATTTTTCTTTAGTAAGTAGGGTTGGTTGTGTGTTTGTGGTATATAAAGGGAGGGAAATTATAGAAGCGTAGGTCCATGCCTAATAATTTTTTATTTCCTTTAACAACCCCTTTCATTTTTGTATTCGGATGTGTCCATAACTAACTATGTAATATATATAGTATATATATACATATAATAATATATATATATATATAGATAATGCCTTCGTACACATCCGGCATACATAAGCATACAGGAATAGGTTGTGTGTACAGACAGAAAAAATAAGTGGAGAACGAAGCAACACACGCACGAATTCCTCAGAGCGCAACATACACATGCACACAAACAAGCTTCCCGTTCATTGCCGCCACCTAGTCTCGAAGGCCACCAACGGCAGGTAAAGACGCGAGAGGGAAGGTTATGCCCCAAAGATCGGCAGATAAAAAAGTAGCCTTCACCTTTTTTGTATAAATTGAAATATATATAATTAGAATGTGAATGTGCATTAGAGTTTTTTTTTTTATTATTTTAGATTAATATTAAAGAAATTTGTAATTACTGATTAAAAAATAAAAAAAAAAAAAAAAAAAAAAAATACTGATAAATATTTTAAATAGATTAACAATTAAAATTTTACTATAGTAAATATATAAGTATATATATAGAGTATATAGTATAGTATATATATATATATATATTATATATATATATATATATAATATAATATATAATAATATTATATAGTATAATATGATATTATGATATAAGTAGATTATATATAGCTAATTGCGTTAATAGGTGTCCAAGGTGCGCAACCGGATACGCACATGTCTGATACAATACTACGCACCAAAGTTAAGCGCAAAAGAAGAGTCGAGAGTGTTGGAGCGTGCCCTACTAACACACTTCGTTGGTTCGCGTTCAAAAAGGAAAATGGGTCATTTGTAAAAAATTTTGAAACAAGCAAAAGTAGTAGAAAGAAAAAAATTCTTTTTTCTTTTATTTCTTATGAATTCTTTTTCATTGCAAAAACATGGATTTTTATTTCTTAGAGTTGATTTCTATATCATAATTATTTAATTGCAAGGAAAAGACTGCCACTCAAAAATTAAAATCAATTTTAATTGGATTTTTATTCTTTTAATTAATAAAGAAATAATTAACAAAAAAGATAAAAACAAACACATCAAATTCAAGATTAAAAGATATAATTTGATTTATATAATTATATAATATGTATATGTTATAATTATATATATATATATATATATACTATATGATATAAATA
The DNA here is from genome assembly GCA_015478945.1 of Trachelipus rathkii. Classification (NCBI taxonomy): domain Eukaryota; kingdom Metazoa; phylum Arthropoda; class Malacostraca; order Isopoda; family Trachelipodidae; genus Trachelipus; species Trachelipus rathkii. The sequence goes on from JABUQX010099008.1 coordinate 7,546, forward strand.
GTATATTATATATAATATATTAAGTATATATTATATATATATATCATATATATATAGTAATTATAAATAATTTATGATAATTGTGTGTGTGTAATGCATTGTTACACCTCACATCTGTATTAACCTTGTGTACGTAGACGTATACAGTGGTAAAGGTTTGCATGTACGGAGAAAGCCCATATGATTTTAGCAAGTCGCATGCATAAGGGCATTGAGAGCGTTTAGCATCACAGCTGGTTTTGTTTACATATTAAGAACATAACTTGAAGATATGAGATAGAGGAATAGGATAAGATACTTTCTTCTCTATCTTTCTTTTTCGCGAATAAAGGAAAATTGTTTAAAAAGAATATTGCTTTAACACTATTGTTATACATTTTCATTATAGAGCATACATTTTGAGTTAAAATTTAATGAAAAAGCATTACATCGTATCGAGTTGAGTCTGAGCACTTTTAATTTTTTATTGAAAGAATATTTTGTCCATTTTCAGTTTGGGACTAAAACTGGAAAGTCCAATAAATTGATGTCATATAATAAAGCGAGCTATACTATTTTTTTTTTTTTTTACAAAACACAATCGAGTAATTCTCAATTTTTTGCTAGCATAGTTCATAATAGATTTTGATCTCGTAAATCTTTATTCCCCATAAAACCATTTTCCTCATTTTTCAACTATCAATAGCTCCACTAACCCTACTTACCCACTTACTTCACTTTCCACTACAGTCACTCGGATGGCTTAGAGACGAATTGCAGGTAGAGTCGTCTGACACCTCCTCTCCAGAGGAGACGCAGGAGGAAAAGACAGCCCTGTTGGGAAGTCCCACAATGGTCGTGGATAAATCTTCCTCACTTGAAAGGAAAGCTATCTCGTCACCGCCCAAAGGAGGGGGGGCAGATACGTTTGTCCAAACTGAAAGGAAAGAAGTGAAAGAGAAAGGAGAAGTAGAAAATAGGGAGAAGAAAGATGAAATAAAGGATGAAGGAGAAGTGGTGAAAGGGAAGAAGAGAGAGAAAGGAGAAGGAAAATACGAAGCCACAGCGCTTTGCTCAGGGGGAGCCCGAGCCCCCCTAAATGTTTGTATGGAAAACAAAGGAGAAAAAGAAGATAAGACTCAGACACAAATACCACTAGTTTGTAAAAACAACGCGAAAAAACCATGCTTAACAGTGAAGCCCATCCCCAGGGAAACGCCACTCATATATAGGGAAAGTACACCTTCCACCACAGGATTTTCAATAGAAGCGATGATGGAATTTGTCAACTATAAGGGTGCTAGAAACATTCCATTCACTTCATTTATCCAAGAAATAAAACGCTTAATGGATAATTATCAAAATTTAGCTTTAATTGAGCCTTTAGGAAGCTTGTTCGAGGAAAACAAGGTTAATTATATGTTGATGACGAAGGTTTTGGATTACATCGATTCCCAACAAAATGGTTCTTTATTAAGGAGAGCAATTTTAAGGAGTTTTGATCCGAGTTTGGATACCGGAGTTGTGCTACAGAAGATAATAGAATTGGAGAGAGAAATTCCACTCCAATCCAATTTGGCGGAAGAGGATTCAGAAGACATAGAGGAGATTTCAGTACTAGCCATAATTGATAAAAAAGAAGTAGAGGTTCCGTCCGAAGAACTAGAGGCGCCAAAGTTGGTTCAAAAGGGTGCATCGGGAAAAAAAGAGATAGAAGAAAATATAACTGGAAACATAGAGGAAAAGGTAACTTCTTTACCTTCCCAAGTTGCAGTTCGGCCTAAAGAAAAGAAGATAACGCAAGCAGTAGTCGAGTTGTCGGGATCTCTGAAAGATCGTGAAGTATGACACCAGAGGAGAGCAATATGGTTGTCGAATAACGATCGCTTTTGAGGAGAAACGGCGAGGGATCGACGTAACAGCCGTCATTGACACAGCCGCTCCCGTCTCGATGGTCAGTAGGGATGCATTCGAAGCCTTAAAAGAAAAGGAGAAGATAGAGGTTTTATGTGAACCTTCACCATTTAGATTGAAAGGTTTAAATGGACTGCAACCTCGACAATATAGCCAAGTAGAACTTTGCTTTAAATTATCAGATAAAATCCAACGCACAAAATTTTTATTGCATGAATTAATTCAAGAAAAATGGCAGATATTATTAGGAACTAATATAATTAGTAATGAATGTGCTAGTCTGAACCTTTTCAAGCGTCAAATGACCGTCTGTAGTGATGAAACGATCGTAAAAATCCCGCTTTTCATCATCAGAGAACCTCGGAGAGAAGAGTTCGGCCAGATACAGGCAATGAGAGCCTGTGATCCACTTTCCACAGGGAAGAATCCACTTTTAATTAATGGAGCTCTCGGCCCCGCAATCCACACCTTAAAAGGAAGGTATGACCCCCCAAAACCCTTCTCTCCGCCAGACGAAATGCGAAGAAAGAATCGAGCGGAGAGAGAGAGAGTGGAAAAAGAA
>JABUQX010099008.1:12500-18781 GCA_015478945.1 Trachelipus rathkii
AAAATGGATTTGGAAGTTGTTTTAGTATCGTTAGCTCTTCTCAAAAGATGGCAACAGGATGTGGACTCCAAAAGCCAGTCTTATAGAGAAGGAGGTTTGGGTAACATTGAAAGGGTCAGAAGGAGAAAAAATTTAAAAATAAAAAGAGAAAAAAAACTAATAGGGTAAAACACAGATTCATTCTAGAGTCTGACGAATACCCTAATAAAACAACTTATGTAAGTTTATATATATATATATATATATATATATATAGTGTGAGTTTATATATATATATATATATATATATATATATATATATATATATATATATATATATATATATATGAGATATATATATATATATATATATATATATATATATATATATCGGTCAGTATGAGCGAAAATTTGAAGGTATAAGGATTCTTTGTATGATATTTTAACATGTATTTTGTGTAAATATAAAATATCTAGTTTGGATTAAGAACGAAAGCACAATTTCTGAAATTGTTATTTATTCATTTTGACTAATTATTTGCATAATTTTACTTCATCGTGAATTTTTCCTTATCTATAATATTACAAAAATTAGGCAATGTTTCGGAAGTTCTGAATGGAGTAAAATTCTTCGTAAGTAATAGCGCTTGAAAGTTAGGTCCTTTTGAAGGAAGTTACCAGTTTTTGGGATGATGTTTTCCCCTGCGTTTTTTCCTGAAAATCCCTAACAGACATCAAAATCACACTCAGATCATCTGATTCCGCCATCCCTATGAGAGTTTTGAGGAATAGGCTCAGGTAAAGGGGTAGGTAGGCGTTTCGCTAGTTTCAATTGACCAAGGAGTGCCGGGGCATTTTTTGTACGTTTTGACTGACCAGGCGGCCTCCCTGTGAGAAAGATTCCGCCGACCCTAGGAGAGTTTGGAGTAGGAGATTCGGTAGGCGTTTCGCTAGTCTCAGTTGACCAGGAGTTGATAGCCAAAGGGAGAGCACAGAACCGAAAAACACTGCCCAATGACAGTAATTACGAAAGGATAAATCTCATGAATTTGGTACATAAATTGCTTTATATTTAGTTATTTTGTAATTATTGCATTTAAACATAAATTAGCCTGGATTAGAAAATTGATTAGCATATCGTTGATTAGATTCTATAGGTTCTGTAAACATTTTCTCTAGTGTACAAATCTTAATTGAAATTTTGCTATGGCTTGAGGGAGATAGAGGGAAAGGGCTATGAGTAACCCGCCGGAAGATATGGGAAAGGAAGAAAATGGTTCCAACCACCACTCCCGAAAAGCAAAATTTGCCAAAGAAAGATGTAGAACGACGAGAGAAGACAAAACCACAGTGTCCTATGGAGATTGAGTCAATATTTGTAGTGGATTAGAGAAATATTTTGCAATCTTTTAGGCATTATGTTTCTATTTACATGTTCTTTATAGGCTATAAGCTGATTGATTTTATATAGTTAGTAGAGACGTGAACCACATTTCTTTCAACAGATTCTTCTGAAATAGGAATGGAGTCATGACCAGCTCCTATCGTTAGCAGAATAGGAAGAGAGAAGGCGTGCCACACAGTCTTAGCTTTAAGTTGATCATAGGTGAGAAATGTCAAGCATTTCCTCCCAAAAGGTATTTCTTTTTCTTTCGGTATTAAGATGTCGGAATGATACTCCTACAGGGAGAATTAGAGTATAAATAGGGAAAATATATGACTCACTCATCAGTTTATTGCTGTATTTTGCTTTACTTTATAGCATTTCGTGTTAGCTTTTCAACCAACGATTAGTTCTTTTTAATTTTGTCACGCATTTTGATCGTTTTGAAAAGTTGGAGAGTTGTTCTTTTCTATCATGTCATGATATAGCCCACTCCCTTTGAGTGTACGGGGAAGCGAAAGATAGTGAGTCACAGAGCTAAAATTTGGCCGTGGAAAGAGAATAACGATTGAAGAAGCACTTCGGAGATAAGAAACAAGATCAGAATCAGAGCGACAGAAAAGTTAATCGTATTGGGTTGGCGAATAGTTCAGTAGATAATCTAGCATATAGTTTTGTTCATGTAGTTTTGTTCTTATTTTGCTTTAAGTATGATTTTAAGAATGTACTTTCGACAATCGATTATGTTAGAGAGCTTTAACAGTTGGGTTGGCGAATAGTTCAGTAAATAAGCTAGTACATAGTTTTTGTTCATATTTTTGTTCATAGTTGCTGTTTTAAGCATATTTTGAGGATGTACTTACGATAAACAACTATGTTGGGTTACGCTAAAAGTTTCTTTTTGTTGGCAATGAGCAAATACGAAGGAGGCAGTGGTTTCTAGTATCATAAGTCTCATCAAGCCAATATAGGAAGTAAGAAGTAAGAGGTAGAGAAAGAACCAACATAGAAAATGCTAAAAGTTCTTTTCCTTGTCGATGATGAGCCGACCAGTGAACAGATTATGGGGCCGGTAAGAGGGGTCCTGTCTTCTGTTATCTTTGTGAGTCTTATTTATCGACGTAGTTGGATACTTGTCGAGGAACAAAATCCACGAAAAATAGATGAAAAGAACCAAAGCTAAGAATAGAGTTACGTTTGTATGATATAGACTTTAAGAATTTTTTTTTACATCGCTTTGTATTCAATTTGCTTGCTAACTTTTAAGATAACCGCCAGTATAATACTCTAATTGTTTCATAAATTATGAGCTTTTAATTTTAATTAAGAAATCATAGCGTTCTTTACGACAAATCAATAATTTTCTTAGGAATTCCCGAAAAAGCTAGAAGCTTGGTACTCTTTCAGGGAAAACATGGTTAATATCGAGAAGCATTGAAGCACAAATAGAGGCTACAGTGAAGCTCTCGGATGCTTATCTTTGCTTCAGAAATACTAGAATGACACTAAAACAGAGCGAGGAGACATAAAAAGACTATAGGAAGACTTTAGTTCTCACTCCGCCAGTTTAGTTTGAGATAGTAGGAGAACGTTTTGCATAAATAATTAAGCGGTTTTTTGTATAAATAAGATACTTGGTTAGCATAAAGATATTTTTTTTAGTCTATAGGTCAAATAACTTCGGTTTTGAGTTGGAATTATTATACATTTAGCATCGCATTTGTGTAATTTACGTAAACATTTTGTGAAACATTTGGTTTCAACTGGTAAAAAATTGGAAATTTTTGCCGATTATGTTTCATTATTTTTATCAAATTACTACCTACAGGTTTCATCCGAAGGGTGGGCCCCAGTTTTCATTGCGAAAATTTAATTCAAAAAGAAAAGATTTTCTTTTAAAAGAAAGATAAAAATAATAGAAACAGCAAGAGAATGTCATCTAACCTTGCCATTAATTTTAACACTTTGTTTTAACGCTTAGCATGTTTTCTAATTAGGAAGAGGATAGTTTGACACTTCCATAACACTTTGTTTTAACGCTTAGCATGTTTCTAATCAGGAAGATGATAGTTACTAACATTTCTTCCATTACTATTTTATTTTTTAACGTTTGATACTAACAATTTGTTTTAAACAGTAGTGTTGTTAAATAATAAAAGTATACTAACATTTCTTGTAGATTTTTATCAGTGTGAAGCACAATCATATCTAAGATTAATCTACCATACTAATAGCTTTTGAGCTCCGTAAACTGTTGAGATGTTGCTTGCGAAACGACTGTGCTGTATACATGGATCTATTAACCCTTCTACTTTCCATATATATATATATATATATATATATATATATATATATATCTATATATATATATATACACTAAATATTTCTAGTGTAGTTGCTCCAGTCTACTCAGCTTAGTGATAATTAATTATGGTAAATCGAAGATTAGGAACTTGTTGCATGTATAATTCAGGTAACATTTCCTACCGTTCTTAGAATTAGTTTTCTTTTTAACAATGTTACTACTAACCTTAGAAAATAAAACTAGTGCTTAACTGTCGTAATAACATTTATAATAATGTTTGTTTATCGCTTATGTAGTTGTAAACCTTTAAAGAAACTTTGATAGTCTAAATGGTATACGAATGAAATTGAAGCAGGGTAATTTTAACTAAGTTTAGGCGATAACATTTTTGTTCCTATTAATCCTTAAACGAAGATTATTAAATACTAACTTTAGCAAACGACCAAAAAAATTTAGGCCAGTAAAGTAAAAGTAAAACTAGTCGTGACTAAGAATAATAAAATCAAAGGAAAGCAACCAAAAATCACCTGACTGACTAGTACCAAAAATATTTTAGTCAGTGATTTACCATGTTCTAATTTCTTTAGATAGCATAAAGAATTTGCAAATTTAATAAGGTAAACAAATGAATAATTTTCAAAGATTTTTAAATTCACACATAACCTCATGCTATATATATTCAATTTTTCTTCTTTATTTATTTTCAGGATTTGGAAAACAAAGAGATACATTCTCATATGCTTATATAAAACATTGAGTTTCGGTCTTACCTGTTTCCAAACTTTCATTTTTCTATAAAATTACTTTCCAGAATACTTCATTAGAGAGGAATCTTTGGAACCACAGATAGAAACTTTATTATTCATTTACTTGATTTAGTAAGAAGTTAGTTCCAGAACCTCTTTTTCATGTCCAATATTCTTATTCATTTCTTCAACGATTTGTTCCTTGAGAATAGTGAAATGGTTTTTCCATAATAACCAGTTCCCATTTCCGGCGAAGGGGACTATATAGTAAATCGATATGTTGCTTAGCACATATGAGTCAATGGAAAAAACCATTGCAAAAGAGTTTTGGAGTATGGTGCCGTTTTGGCTGCATACCTAGAATTTCTTAAGCAAAAGTAGCGTCGTTCCCACGATTGCCCATTGGTTGAACAACACCAACCTGGCATAGGAACTATACAGGCTCGATCCTGTCTTTTCCTCCTATTATCCTACTTTCCTTCTTCATTCAGAACACCTTAAAGGTGAGAATCCTTAACGATAAGAATTCTTGACCCGTAGCTATTGCGCATTTCTATGCAACCGCCACAGGTCTGGGCATACGAGAGAGCTTGGGAACACCTCATTCTGTCTTCTCAGTTCACCTGGTGCAGTTAGTGCATAATAGTATTGCTAAAGTGATAATATTTTATAGAGGGGTTTTAAATATTTAAAGTAAACTATTTTATAGAGGGGTTTTAAATATTTAAAGTAAATCACATAAAAAGAGCACAAACGCAATAGGCGTATATTGAAACATATATATATCATTATGTATATATATGTTGATTATATATATGTGTATACAATATTGTATATATATATATATATATATATATATATATATATATATATATATGTTTAATAAAAACCTAATTATAATATTATTTGGATCAAATGCTCATTCTTAAATCTTTGCAGAAATTATGTAATTAACCAAAGACATATTTGGTACGAGAGGAGTGTTACGAAGTGAATACGTTACTCATGTCTAGCCAGATGAGACCTCACCAGATATTAACAAAAATGAAGCTTTAAGAAATGATGGGAGGTAACAAATCAACCAACATTTGTAACTCAACAGCACAAAGATTTATAATAAATGAGTTCAAATAATAATAATAATAATAATAATAATAATAATAATAATAATAATAATAATAATAATAATAATAATAATAATAATAATAATAATAATAATAATAATAATAATAATAATAATAATAGTAATAATAATAATAATAATAATTATAATAATACCAATGATATAATTAGTTAGGATGATTATTTCATTATTGTTATATGATTTTAGGTCTTTTTTCCCTCGAGTCTTTTCTCGAGTTTGTGATCCAATTTTGTGTTACTTGTTTTATTGACGATATTGATGGATGGTAGACATATGGGTAGGAGTGAATGGGGCGTTGGTTTAAATTGTCGCTATTTTTCTATATATAATTTGTACTATGATTTTTAATATAGATTGTTTGATATGCTTCTAATTCATCCCTCTTTATCCTTTATTGCCTTTCAAAATGACTGTTTATCAAAGTAAAAATCAGGAAAACTCTCCTAAATAACTAATGCAGAAAAAGTGAAAGCCTTTTAACAAATAAGAATATTAGGAGGCGAGAATCCTCCCTTGAAAATGTCGTTAAGTTTTGTGTTCATTTGATGATAGGTATCTGGTATCTAATGCTTTAAGCGGCCAGCCCGCCGATGAGTTCCAACGCTTGTTTAAAGAATCTATTAGCTTTACTACAATTGTATGGTATAAGTCGTCGAAGGAAGAGTCTTCAGGTTACGCAATTAAAATATATTCATCGTAGTTTGATACAGAACCAAAACAGAA
>JABUQX010099009.1:0-18118 GCA_015478945.1 Trachelipus rathkii
GCATATTATATGATATATATATTATATATATATTATATATTATAATTTATATATATGTATTTATATATATATAATATATTTATATTATATTTATATATAAATATATATATATATATAATATTATATATATATATATATATTATATAATTTTACAACAGTCAACCACCACTCACGGGCAGATTCCTATCCAGGGAGGGGTGTTGCAAGGTGTTACACGTCTCAGAAGCTCACCAACTAACGCAGATGAGCACAGACGCAGCTTTAAAGTGAGGGAGATTAAAATCAGCGGAATAACATTTGATACAAGGAATTTTGTTGAACAGAGATTACTGGAAAGGTAGTATCAATCATCTGGGCAAGCCTGGAGTTATTAATCTCAATACGGTAAATTGCTGTGAAAACATGACAACCCTTGTGTTGCAAGGGTTCCTCAAATGTGGTGGTACGCGAATGATCAGTTCCTTCGAACACCTGCCGTTGCGGTACCTATAGAAAAGAGATAAGTACCCAACATCGGGCCGCAAAGATAGAGGGTCAAAGTGAAATGTAAAGTGCAGGGCAGTTTTGTAATCTTTTGGTCTAAGATTCGATCCTGTCCAAAGCCGGGTGAAACCAGAGGCCCCCCCCAGATATGAGAATAGTACTCCATACAAGGGCGGATGAGGCCCTTGTATAGCTGGAGTAGCTGAGAGAGAAAAAATATCGCAGCCTAAGAACTCCCGGCTTTTTTGAGACCACCTTGACAATGTTTTGATGAGAGTTTCCAAGAGCATTTTTTTGTTTAATTCCAGACCAAGAGATGTTATTGTCAAGGGAGACGATAGAAACCGTCGAAAAGAAATGGGAAAGTTAGAAGGTGTTTTAGAGAGGGAGATTTGTCGAAGTTGAGTTTTTTAAAGATTGAAATTTTACAAGGTTGAGAACGACCGCATCGGAAATTCTATCCAGATCAGCGAGAATAGAATCGGAAAGATTAAGACGAGAGGCAATTCTAGAAGTAAAAGAGGGAGCAGAATTGAAAAGAGTTGAAGAATGAAGGGTCGAGTCATCGGCATATGAGAGGATAGAGTTAGATTTGCAGCTGATAAAATCAGTTAATGAAAAGAAGGAATAAAGTAATAGATAAGACAGAACCCTGACGGAACACCACTATTGACAGAAAAAGAAGAAAGAAGTCGCTCCATCAACCACAGCCGATATTGACGACTTGAAAGAAAAGCTAGACATAAATAACGCAAAGAGAAGGAGCAAAACCGAAAGAGGGGAGCTTTGGAGAGCAGTGACGCGTGCCATAGCCCGGTCAAATGCTTTGGATATGTCAAGCGCCACCACGCAAGTCTCCTCGTAGTTCCTAAGGGCAGAAAACCATAAATCGGTTAAATAGGAAAGTATATTTCCAGTAGACTTCGAGCGCCGAAAGCCGTACTGGCGATCGGAAAGAAGAGAATGAGATTCCAGATGGTCTAAGAAGTGAGAGTTAAGAAGGGTTTCAAAGATCTTAGATAGAATACAGATGAGAGCTATAGGGCGTAGTTAGAAGAATCAGAGCGGTTTCCTTTTTTCGAATAGGTTGGACATGTGCGTGCTTCCAACACTGAGGGAAAGTGTTAGTAATGAGACAATAAGAGAATATAGTTGAACGAGGGGAGGGGTCAGCTCGGAAGCACACTCCATCAAAACTCGGGGAGGGATGCCATCCGGGCCTCCCGCCTTCCTAACGTACATAGATCTCAGGAGCCCATGCAACCCGATCAAATGTAATCACCGGCAAAGACATAGGACACCTGAGGGAGAAGGTGGAGGAGGAAGAATGCCAGAATCGTCCAAGGGTTTGAGTTAGAGGAAAATAGGAGGCCGGAGAGATTGGCCTTTTAGTTGGAGAGTTGGCAACAGAGCCATCAGATCGAATACGAGGAGGAAAGGCAGATTTTTTTACAGAAGTTGTTTAGAGATATTTTTGGCAAGAGGCCAGAAAGATTTGTCAGTAGGAGAACCAAGGAGGTTAGCGCACTTTCGTTTGATGCAAAGCCCGCTTTGCTCGTTGAAGAGTATCCCTGCAACGATTTCTAGCTGAAATGAAAATTAGCGAGAGTGATGGGAGAACGAGAATTTTTCCACTCCCGATAAGCGCTGTCTCTAGCCTGAATGCCAGAAGAACAGGACACGATCGAACGCATGGGATATGAGGAAGAGAAAGATTTAGTACCGAAGAAGGAATGGAACCTGCTCATCCCGTCAACGATAACAGCTCCCACTTTAGTGGCAGAAGCCGAAGCGTCATCAGAGTGAAAGCAGTCATTCCAATTATAGTTAGCGTAGAAGCGACGCAAGGCCCCCCAATCACTCCAATAAGGTCTATATATATTACTATATATATATATAAACTTATATATGTGGATATATCTATATATATTATATATATATATATATATTATATATATATAATATATATTATATAATATATATATATATATATATATATATGAATAAATATAATATATATTATATATATAATATATAAATATAATATTATATATATAAAAAAAAAAAAAATTAAAAATTTAAATATAATATATATATATATATATATATATATATATATATATTATATATATATATATATACATATATTATATATTATATATATATACATAATATATAGTATATATATATATATATATATATATATATATATATATATATATATATTATAATATATATATATATATATATATTATATATATATATATATATATATATATATATATTATAAATATACTATATTAGTATAATATAGAGAAAAGAAGACATAAAACTAGAAACATTTTTATGGATAATTAAATGTTAATATTTTTAAAAATTTATTTTATTAGTAGCAAATAGAATATCAAATAACAATATGCAATGATGGAAAATTTACAATATAGAGCAGTTGCAAAATTGATATTATTAAAAAAGTAATATATTCCTCTTATGACATAAATTTATCACTACTGTTTGAATTAAATAATCATAATTGTCTAATACAGATTTTTCTGTGTCACTCATCATAGCCAGTCCGTTTAACCTGTCGTCTTCCATAGTACTTCGCAAGCCAAGTGCTGGATCCTTAGCAGAGTACTGAAAGAGTGCTCTACTGTACTGGTGGTGCATGGTTGGGCGAGTAGTATCATCAAAGCCTTTTTCGTCGCGGAAAGAAAGGTTCAGCTCTCCTTTAGACTGGGAGACAAACAAGATCTTTTTAGTTCTTTCACTACTCAGTTTCTTCTTGTCCTTCCCAAATTGTACCAAAGTTTCTAATTCTTCTTCTTGCCTTCTAAGTGGTAAAGAACTATAAAATGAAGCTGCCTTTTCCTTTAACTCATCGATTGTTATGAGTCATGTTGAAAGGATGTAGATATGTCAATGTATAATAAGCAGGTGTATTTTCAGTAGAAAACCGTAATTTCAAAAGAAGAAGTTATAAAATCCAGATACGGAGTTATTAAGGATCTTCTCCAGAACTCCGTGGGATTTTTTTTTGCTGGATGGTTGCTGCGGTTCTGCTGCCTACCAACAGTCCGAAGGATAAAAATATGTAGTGACAATTCCTTGCAGAGTTCCATTAATTCTTTTTTTAACACTTCAATCGAGGATTTTTTCCTTCACTTTCCAACTCCCTTGTAATTTTTCATAAAGCTGTGTTGAATGTGCTGCGAGCTTTGACGATATCCAAGGCCTTAGATTGGAGAGCATTTACAAAACTGGCTCTACACATCGCGAGTATTTCGCGAGCAAATATCCATAGGCCATGATGAATGAACGACTTCATGCGCTGATGCAACTGAAAAGCGATTTTTCTTGTGGCGGTATTTCCTTCATGAATGGATTTCTAATGCTTGCATCATTCGTACAAAGTGCTCCTAAACACTCTGATGCACTTGTGTTGTTCAGACCATCTGGTCTGGCATAGGCTTGGGATGTTTGGCATTAATTTTTTTCTCAAGACCGTCTCGCGAAAAAACGTAATAATGTCCTTTATAGTTCCCACAGTATTGCGGATTTCTGGTATTGTGTTCAAATCATTTACTACTAAATTTTGTTTGTGTGAAGAGCAATGAAAGAAAAATGCTTTTTTATACTTTTTCCTCAATATTGCGTGACACCTTCTACCTTTGGCCAGAATCGTAGAACAGCCATCGAAACCCAAGCCCAAGCATTTCTCGGGATCCAGTTCTTCGGTCGTGACAAAATCGTCAATGGCTTTCGCAATGGTTTTTGCGTCAAGCGCTTTCAGTTCTACAAAGCCAATAAATTCCTCTTTGACTTCATCGGACTCTTTGTCGAAATAGCGCAACACTATGGATAATTGTTCCTTTCCAGAAATATCAGCGGTTTCATCTGCTAGTAAGCTATACGCGCACGCTTCCTTTACCTTATTAACGATGCTTTCCTTTATAGTAGTACCACATAGAGAAATGTTTTATTCTGAATCTGAACTGATTGGTATGTGGCATTTTTCTTCCCCTTTCTCAACTTTTCAAAATGGCTTTTCAATGACTGATCTCCGGCATCTATTCGTAAGCGGCACAAATTTTGCAACACTCCCTCATCATGATGCTTACCCCGAAGCGGTAAATCGCGCTTACAAGAAAATGTCACACATGAAATTATTGAGAATAATATTTTTTTTTCTTCTATGATTTTCTTTGAATGCTGGTTAATTTGGATGTCTACCGGCACATCCTGTAGGAACAATATTGCAGCTTCAACACAGTTTTATAACACTAATGTGTTGTATGTCCCCTTACTAACCGCATGAACAGTCTTTATATTTTAGGAAAGGGTCTTATTGTTAAAGAGCCCTAGGACCCCTTGCAAGCTTTTTATTTGGTGGAAATAGAATACAAAACTTGCAAAATGCTTCCTTTTAGGTGGCCTGGAGTAATGTCAGCCAAGGTGAATAATGTCTCCAACCAATTATAATTGAATTTCCCTCTTTAGTGGGTAGCATCTTCCGAAAAATTAATAGGTTTAGGTGGAATCCAACACTCTTTCATTAACCTATTTCTTTTCTCATTCGGAAATCATAGATAATGTCTAACGGTATCTATCATGTCAATTTCGTGACTGTCATCTTACTGAAACGCTAGCTGCCGAAATCGGACCCATATCTTGACCTCCGTCGAGGTGCTGGGCTCTGGGTGGGGTTCTTCACATGAGAAATAATTGCGAAGTAGGAAGGGATTGGCTCTTGTGTAGTCTTAGTTGAATTATTGGTATGTTCTTCGTTTTCACCGCTACCATTTCCAATTTTATCCGAGTTCTTCCTTTTCAAATTTACTGCAAACAATATATATATATATATATATATATATATATATATATATATATATATATATATATATATATATATATATATATATATATATAATATATATATATAATATATATATATATATATATATGATCTCAGCCACATATGGTCATAGGCTAATAATTTTACTAACATTCAAAGATGTTAACAGAAAAAATTAAAAGTATAGCAAACTATGTTGAAAATCACTAATTTCTGTGTTGTAATAAAAAATAGTTTTTTAAAATGAAGCTAACCTCATATGGACAAGTAAGATCATGTGTTACAAATTCCTACTTTTAAGAAGTAAATACACAAAATTTTATTAATATTTAAAGTAAAACGTACGTACCAAGGAATCTCCTAATATCCATGATCTGATGAAATTGAACTATAACTTTACACTGAGGCGGTGTTGAATTATAGAGTGGCGTCACGGAGTGATAATTTCAATGCTACTTTGAACCTTAAACACTTGATAAAGAATTGAGAATCTGAATGAACACAAAATCTAGAATTTATATATACATATCAACATTAAAAAAAAAACATAGATAAATAACAACACAGTTCTTATCTACAAATTAAAAGAGCATATAAAATGAGTGAGAAGACCGTATCGGCAAGAGAAATGTGAGAAAATGACGATTGCAACTAGCCTTCGCCATATACTCGTATATAATATAGAAAAAAAAATAACAAATATAAAACTATATATAATATATATATATATATATATATATATATATATATATATATATATATATATATATATATATATATATATATATATATATATATATATATATATATATATATATATTGAAGCTGGGTGCTTAGGACCGCTTCTTTAAGGTTGATTGAGAAGTTAATGTGCTTACAATTTTTATTTTCCTACTTCTAATTTACAAGTGAGGGTTGGACCCCTTGTCCTAAAAAAAACAAAAACAAAGAATTAGGACAGGGTGAACCTAGTTATTACTATTCCACATATGAATCATATTCTGCAGAAGAATTTCTACAGAACATGAAGCTTATGTGGAGTAGTAGTACAATTGATTGTTAGTTTGAGAGAGGCTGTTTTATGTATATGCATATACAGGCAGAAAAAGGTTTCTCCCCGATATACATTCGCATAAAGCAGCATTACATTTGATATGAGTCTCACACCGTACAAAAAAATCATTAGTTTGGGAGGAGCTGTTTTATGTATATGCATATACAGGCAGAAAGAGGTTTCTCCCCGATATACATTCGCATAAAGCAGCATTACATTTGGTATGAGTCTTACACAGTACAAAAGATTATTAGTTTGAGAGAAGCTGTTTTATGTATATGCATATACAGGCAGAAAGAGGTTTCTCCCCGATATACATTCGCATAAAGCAGCCTTACATTTGGTATGAGACTCACACAGACACATATATTAAAAAATTGCCTATGTTGTTGTAACTTCTTTGACGAGAGAGAGAGAGAGAGAGAGAGAGAGAGAGAGAGAGAGAGAGAGAGAGAGAGAAGAGAGAGAGAGAGAGAGAGAGAGAGAGAGAGAGAGAGAGAGATTTTTGGGCTGTTCACCTCTGCGCTACTATTACCCAGCTTGGCCTCTCTCTAAACTGCTATGTAACGCACACGTCCGCTAGGGTTAGATATAGTAAATACCGATCTATGCGACCTCTATTTACTATATTTTCGCTAAGATATGTGTAAAGTTTCTAATTCTAACATTTTTGGGTTGTTCACCCTCTGCTCTATACTATATAACCCAGCTTAGCCTCTCTCCAAACTGCTATGTAACGCAAACGCCCACTAGGGTAAGATATGTGTGGAAATAACGGCCTATCCCAGAGCTGTTATTTCCCCATATTATACTTAAAATTACATGCGACTCTAAATATCCACCTAGTTTTCTCTTTACTCTAGCCTCTGACCGCTAAGTTAGGCTAATTGCTTGAACGCTACCTAAGCCTACCGCAAATTTTCACTGGCATGCATGAACACTTCACTTTGTTTTCCTACTGGATTTTAGGCATTCTTTTTGATACGCTATTCAATCTGATGCGTTTTCATTGCAACCAATCTCTAACCTCAGCTTTAGGCTCCACCGACTAATCTAGGTTCGCCTAACTTTGGTCTATTTACCCTAAAATAATGTACTTAATAGGCTGCCCTTTTTCTAAACTCACCTTGGTTCTGGGTTTAATTATATAATTAACATCAATTTGCTCGTATTTTAATAATATGTTGTAATTTTGCTATTATTTTATATTAATTCTCTAGAAGGAAGTTACATGCTGTTGCAATTTTGGAAAAGTGATAATTCGGCGGCTTGGAGGCGTGGCTTAGTTCCACGAAACGACAACTACATTTTAAACATAGGGCGTGTTCGGCTCTACCCTGTAACTTCGTAGTTCGGCTCTGTAGTTCAGCTCTGTATAGATGTTCTTTCCACTTCCCAGAGAGTGGCCTTCCACAGTACCCCCCTGCAGAGCTGAGGCCGGGGCGCTCTAATCCCGGTAGCGGAGTGGCCGGCGCAAATGACGGCCTCTGCTCGATAAGTCTCTGGACGCAGGCGGCTGCAAACCAGGACGAGGGCGAGAACGAGGGGCTGGTGTTGGAGGTGCAGGAGTGTGGACGAGAGGGCGAGGGATACGAGAGGGAAGTGGAACATCTGCAGTACGACTTGTGGAAGGCATGGCAGGAGGTGGTGGAATGGGAGGGACGGTAGAGGGAGAGGAGAAGGAGGTCAGGAAGAGTATACGCTCAAGTGCAAGGAAGTGGTGGGTGGAGAGTCAGATGGGAGTGAAGGAGGAGAAGAGCTCGGAGGAAAGACTGAAGGAGGGTTGGAGAATCTGGTAACAGGATAAGAAGATGAATGGCATCCAAAGGACCAGAAATTGGTTTTGGAATCAATCCGAATGATGGAAGTAGAGGATTCGCCTCAAAATAGGCAGGTTTGAGACGATCGATCGATATAACGTCGGTACGAGTAGGAAGCTGTACTTTGAAGAACTTCTCCTTCCGAAGTAACACCGGGAAGGGCCCGTCGTACTTGGGTTGGAGTGGAGAACGGTGGGAGTCATGCCTCACCAAAACATGGGTACAAGAAGAGAGATCTTTCGGAATGTAAGAGTGCACCTTTTGCTGGCGGGTCGGAGTAGGTCTCCAGGAGAGAGCACAGCGTTTCAACCGGGTGAGGTATAGGGTGGGATCAGCAGTAGCAGGAGGGAAAGATTGAGAGAAGAACTCGCCCGGCAGACGGAGAGTAGAGCCATAAACGAGTTCTGCAGCTGAACACTGAAGATCCTCCTTAACGGCCGTGCGTATACCCAGCATAACCAAAGGAAGAGCCTCAGTCCAGTGTTCTGGTTGTGGATGTGCCATGAGAGAGGCTTTAAGCTGACGGTGGAACCTCTCACAAATCCCGTTCGAGATAGGATGGAAGCTGGTGGTATGGATCTTCTCAGAACCCAGCAAGCGCATCAAATCTTTCCAGAGGAAGGATTCGAAAACGCGACCTTGATCAGTCGTGACCGAGAGAGGAATTCCGAACCGAGAGATCCAATGGAACAAGAAGGCTTTAGCTATAGATTCGGCAGTGGCAACAGAGAGAGGGATAGCTTCAGTCCAACGAGTGAACCTATCAATACAGGTGAGGATATATCGCTTGCCATGAGAAGGTGGGAGAGGTCCAACAATGTCGATGTGGACTCTCTCAAACCGTTGCCAGGAGGCAAGAAAGTGCCTAAGGGAGCTTTAGTATGTCTTTGCACTTTGGAGCGCTGACAAGCCATACAGGCGCGGACCCAGTTCGCTACGTCGGCGTTAACTTTAGGCCACACAAAACGAGCTGTTACCAGTTTGCGTGAAGCCTCGACGCCAGGGTGTGAAAGCGAATGGAGATTGCAGAAGACTGCCTTTCGAAGAGCATCAGGTACGAAAGGACGAGGATTGCCTGTTGAAATGTCGCACAAGAGCCTCTTCTCTATGCCCGGAAGATTGAGCCACTGCAGCTGTAGAGAAGAGTCCTGCTGAAGATCGATATTGTCTTGCTCCTGGCACGTGGCCATGGCTGCGTAATCAATGTCAGGAATGGGAGAAAGAGCGTTAATTTCAATCCGAGAAAGAGCATCCGCGGTGAAATTATCCACTCCGGAGATGTGACGTATGTCTGTAGTAAACTGGGAAACAAATTCGAGATGACGAGCTTCACGGGGGGAGTGACGTTCATGCCGTGAAGCCATTGCGAAAGTGATCGCTTTGTGGTCGGTCAGGATGTGGAACTCCCGTCCTTCCAAAAAGTACCGAAAATGGCGAACAGCAAGGTACATAGCAAGCAATTCCCGTCCAAAAGCACTATACCTTGTTTCGGCGGGTTGCAGCTTGCGTGAAAAGAAGGCAAGTGGGCACCATTCGCCCTTTTGGAACTGCTGAAGCACCGCACCAACAGCGAAATCGGAGGCATCTACCTGCACTCTCGCTGGTGCGGTATCGTGGGGATGAACTAAAAGAGTGGCGGAGGCGAGGGCTTCTTTGGAAGCCTCAAAAGCAGACTCTGCTGCCGGAGACCAGTCGACTTTAGTGGTGCTGCCTCGCTGTTTAGGACGAATGAGTGCAGTAAGCGGGCCTAGGAGGGCTGCCGCTGATTTCAGAAATCTGTGGTAAAAGTTGATCATTCCCAGATATTGACGAAGTTGCTTTTGATTTTGGGGAAGAGGAAAGGCTCTGATAGCGGCGACACGGTCTACAAGAGGGCAAATACCCTCAGCCGAGACTGTGTGACCAAGGAATGTAAGAGAAGACGCGCCGAATACGCACTTGGTAGGATTGAGACGAATTCCCGCATCGTCCAACCTACCAAAAACGGCACGCAGGTGCTCCATATGTTCTTCAGGAGAGGAGGAAGCGACTAAAAGATCATCTAAATATGCCCAAGCAAAAGGAAGACCACGGAGGATAGAATCGATGAACCTCTGGAAGGACTGGGCTGCATTTTTCAAACCGAATGGCATTCTTGTATACTCAAAGAGGCCAAAGGGGGTGATTACAGCTGTCTTGGGGACGTCCTCCGGAGCCACGGGTATCTGATGGTAGGCTCGAATTAAGTCCAAAGAAGAAAAAATGGTGTTGCCAGACAGGTGGGAAGTGAAACTTTGTATATGCGGTACAGGGTACCTATCCGGTGTTGTGGCAGAATTCAAAGCCCTAAAATCACCACAGGGTCTCCAATCGCCCGTGGTGCCCTTAGGGACCATGTGTAGCGGAGAAGACCAACAACTTTTGGAAGGGCGCACAATGCCAAGTCGCAACATGTGATCAAATTCGGCCTTGGCGGCTTTGAGTTTATCAGGAGGAAGGCGGCGAGCTCGAGCAAAGGTGGGTGGGCCAGTGGTCTCTATATGATGTTCCACAGAATGCTTAAGAGGGGTGTCTGAAGAGCAAGGATGCAATAAGGAAGGAAAGTCCTCCTGCAGGATAGAAAGGAAGGGAGACACTACCGAAGATGGCGGAGCGATAGCGGAAATGTCCCTTAGCTCTGCAGACCCTAGGGAACCGTGAGAGTAAAGAGAAGTATCACCGTCAACTAGACGCCTATTACGAAGGTCTACCATAAGATTGAAATGGGACAAAAAGTCAGCGCCGAGGATGGGCTGTGTCACTTCGGCGACGAGAAAAACCCACGGGAACTGGCGGCGAAGAGACAGATCCAACGTACATAAACGCTCTCCATATACCGGAATGGAAGAGCCATTAGCAGCGAAGAGTTGACGGCCTGAAAGAGGGATAGCCGAGTCTTGAGAAGGGTTGTGTGGTAAAATCGAAAGGCTAGCGCCGGAATCGATCAAGAAGGCAAGTTTAGTAGAATGGTCGTAGATACGAAGAACATCCTGTGCAGTAGTAGGAGAAGAAGAAAAAGAGCCAGCATCTCCCGTCGCTCCTACGACGGGATGGCTGTCGAGTTTCCCTGATAGAGAGGGCAGGAAGGATCGCATTTCTTGGCATCCATGCCGAAAGTATGGTGATAATAACAGTACCCATGAGGATACTGGCGCTGGCGTGAGGAAGAAGCAGAGGGTGAACGAGGACCGCGAGAAGGACGAAAGTTGGAAGGAGTGGGATCACGAGAGCGAAAAGTGTTATTATTAATTGCCGCTGTAAGAGAGAGAAGGGCAGTTTTAATGTCGGCCATGCCAGTTTCGAGAACCGAAACCCGGGTATCCAGAGCTGCCGAAGGAGGAGGTTGTACTGCGAAAGCGTGAGAGTAGGAAGGTTGAGGTGGGTGAGAATAAGGAGGTTGAGCTGGATAGGAGGCAGAAGGCGGTTGAGGAACAGGAGGAGGAGGAAGAGTAGCGGAGGCGGTGTTAGAGTATTGGGGAATGTGTTGGGCGTGAGTTGCAGATGGTTGAGGAGGTGCGAGAGTCGAAGAGGTAGGGGAAAGAGAGGAAACGGCGTAAGAGGTGTGGACCAAAGGCTCCACCGGAGGGCGCAAAATTCTGTCTGCTGTAGCGGCAAACTCAGTGAGGGACAACGTCGGGTTCATTGATTGCAGTACGCTGTGATGTCGAGCAGGCATCTTCTGGAGGAAGAGGGTGCGAATTATTTTCTCTTCCCGTGTAGATGGAGTGCCACCCAACAAACTCAGCATCCTTACCATCAATTCCGAGGGTTTCTGGTCGCCCAGTGAGATGCCTCCAAGCAGAGTTTCCAATTGTTCCTCTCTGGTGGGAGCCAAGCGGTCGATAATAAGGGTTTTGAGCGTGTTGTAAGGGGTTGTAGAGTTTCTAGTTGTTGCCAGGCCATCCCTGATTTTGAGGAGGCAAGATTCTGGTAGAGCATTCACAACTCTCGAATATCTCTCCTTCTCATCTTCGATGGTCAGGAGCGCTGACTCAGCCAGGTCAAACCAAAGCTCGGGATTGTTTACGAAGAAAGGTTGCAAGTGGAATGCTCGCGAGGGAGTAGACATGATGAAAGGCGTAGAAGTTGGCAGAGCGAAGGAAAGAAAAAGAAATTAAATAAGATGTGGAGCGAGCGGAGGCACTAATAACGGACCGAGGGTGGAAAAATCAAAGAATTTACAACCTTATGAGCTAGACCAAGGGTTAAAATGAGGCTGCTGCGATATAAATTGCCAAAATACTTATATACATATATAATATATATATATATATATATATAATATATATTATATATATATTTAATATATATTACTAAAATATATATATATATATATATATATAATATATATATATATATATAATAATTAAAGTTTTTCTCTTTTTTTTTTTACTATTATTTTTTTTTTATTTGAGTGAGTGTACGAGGGTATCCACAGCACACAAGGTGTGGCTATACCTTGTAAGGGTATCACTAACAGGGGCGATAATAATCATAATATAATAATAATAATAAGAATGAATAAAAATAATAATCATAATAATAAAATAATAAATATAATAAATAATAATAAAAATATATAATGAATAATAATAAATAATAATAATAAATCAATAATAAATTTGATAAGACAATAAAAAAAATTACAAAAATACCCGGATGTAGAACAATTTATATGTTCCGTGTGAAATACAGAACTGTACCAAGGTAGGGGTCCAACAGGGTTAGTTTGATACTCTGCCGACGAAGCTGGCTCTTGATGGCTGCAGCTGGGCACGAGAAGGCTGTGAAGTAGATAGAAAAAAAAACACGAACACAATGAGTGGGTAAATCTACCCGTTAAAAAAAACAATACCTACAAACGGTACTAAAGTGATTGGGTTCGTTTGTAATAGTTTTTCCTGGCTTTGTTGTGGGTGTTCTGATTCCCGCCTGGGAATTCAATCTTCACTCTTCGGGGTCACTATCTGAAGCTGGGTGCTTAGGACCGCTTCTTTAAGGTTGATTGAGAAGTTAATGTGCTTACAATTTTTATTTTCCTACTTCTAATTTACAAGTGAGGGTTGGACCCCTTGTCCTAAAAAAAAACAAAAACAAAGAATTAGGACAGGGTGAACCTAGTTATTACTATTCCACATATGAATCATATTCTGCAGAAGAATTTCTACAGAACATGAAGCTTATGTGGAGTAGTAGTACAATTGATTGTTAGTTTGAGAGAGGCTGTTTTATGTATATGCATATACAGGCAGAAAAAGGTTTCTCCCCGATATACATTCGCATAAAGCAGCATTACATTTGGTATGAGTCTTACACAGTACAAAAGATTATTAGTTTGAGAGAAGCTGTTTTATGTATATGCATATACAGGCAGAAAGAGGTTTCTCCCCGATATACATTCGCATAAAGCAGCATTACATTTGGTATGAGTCTTACACAGTACAAAAGATTATTAGTTTGGGAGGAGCTGTTTTATGTATATGCATATACAGGCAGAAAGAGGTTTCTCCCCGATATACATTCGCATAAAGCAGCCTTACATTTGGTATGAGACTCACACAGACACATATATTAAAAAATTGCCTATGTTGTTGTAACTTCTTTGACGAGAGAGAGAGAGAGAGAGAGAGAGAGAGAGAGAGAGAGAGAGAGAGAGAGAGAGAGAGAGAGAGAGAGAGAGAGAGAGAGAGAGAGAGAGAGAGAGATTTTTTGGCTGTTCACCTCTGCGCTACTATTACCCACATTTGGCCTCTCTCAACTGCTATGTAACGCAAACGTCCGCTAGGGTAAGATATAGTAAATACCGATCTATGTGACCTCTATCTACTATATTGTCGTTAAGGTATGTGTAAAAATTTCTAATTCTAACATTTTCCGGTTGTTCACCTCTGCTCTACTATTACCCAGCTTAGCCTCTCTCCAAACTGCTTATGTAACCAAACGTCGAGCTAGGGTTTAGATATAGTAAATATACCTGATCTAAGTGCGACTTTATTTACTATATTTTTCGCAAGTATGTTGTAAAGTTTTCTAATTCCTAAAATTTTTTTCGGTTGTTCAACCCTGCCTAACTATTACCCAGCTTAGCCTCTCTTCAAACTGCTATGTAACGCAAACGCCCACTAGGGTAAGATATGTGTGGAAATAACGGCCTATCCCAGAGCTGTTATTTCCCCATATTATACTTAAAATTACATGCGACTCTAAATATCCACCTAGTTTTCTCTTTACTCTAGCCTCTGACCGCTAAGTTAGGCTAATTGCTTGAACGCTACCTAAGCCTACCGCAAATTTTCACTGGCATGCATGAACACTTCACTTTGTTTTCCTACTGGATTTTAGGCATTCTTTTTGATACGCTATTCAATCTGATGCGTTTTCATTGCAACCAATTTCTAACCTCAGCTTTAGGCTCCACCGACTAATCTAGGTTCGCCTAACTTTGGTCTATTTACCCTAAAATAATGTACTTAATAGGCTGCCCTTTTTTTAAAAATACCAATTAATTATATAAATTTAAACATTTTTTTCGAAATAATTTATTGTTATTTAGATTAGATAAAACATTCGGAAACACAATTAAATGATAATGGAAAACAATGGAAAAGTGATAATTTCGGGGCGGCTTGGAGCGTGGCCTTAGTTTCACGAAACGACAACTAATCTAAACATAGGGGCGTGTTCGGCTCTACCACTGTAACTTTGTAGTTCGGCTCTGTAGTTCAGCTCTGTATAGATGTTCTTTCCATCCAGAGAGTGGCTTCCACAATATATATATGTATATATATATATATATATATTATATATTATATATATTATATATACTATATATATATATATATATATTATATATATATATATATATATATATATATATTATATGTAAATATTATATATTTATAGTATATATAATATATATATAATATATCATATATATATATATATATATATATATAATATATATATATACTAATATATATATATATAATATTATATATATATATATATATATATGATATATATATACTATATATATATATATATAATATATATATATAATATTATATAAAATATATTGTTTAAAAAGATAATTGTTAAAGAAGTGCTTTTAAATTTCTCAAAATAGATTGTGAGCGTAAAAAAACATGAGAGAGAGGAAAGACAAAACGGTATTCAGCTCATCTCTGAACTTGAAGATATGTCGCATTTTTTAAGACTTGAAATTGAGTTTGTTTCATAAATTAATGCCAAAAATAATATCTATTTACAGTATAGGATTATATAATATTTGTTTCATGATATAGACTTTTTGTATATATTATTCAGAGCTGGGCGCGCCTATAACGAGTTGCGCCTATGCGCCTATGGCGCACTATCAATTCGTAGGCGCAAAGGGCGCATAGACGCAACAATTTTTTAAAAAGGCTGAACTAGCATTAGGCCCGCAACGCAATTCTCTGCGCCTATAGGCCGCGCTATGAACAGGAACAGACAGCATTTTTTTACCCTTAAAAGTTAGAACTTAGAAGCATGGCTAACTTGTATCATTCTAAAAAACAGTGTAAAACTTTTATATATAAATCTAATATGATAATAATATATTATATATATATATATATATATTATATATATATATAATTATATATATATATATATATATATATATAGTATAATATATCCCCAGGGTTCCCCTGTTTTAGGTGACTCTGTGATGTATGGGCAGGCATTGTTTGGGTGCTCGCACGGCTTTGGCATAATCGTTAGCACAGAAGGAACGTAAGCGGCTGAAAGGTATACGGAAACATCCTGCCAAGGGTATACTAGTGCCGTTCGCGCCTTCATTGCGTCCATTTTTTTGTTTACTCCATGACAGCGCCATACAGGCAACACTGCACAGGTCCGTGCCAGCGGTACCTACAACAGGTAGGATAGACTCCTGGCCAATTTTTCTGCGAGGAGGCCCGGACATGAATCTCCACTGAAACATGTTGGGATTTGTTGGTAGGTGTGCTAGAGACGTGAATATGCTCCGTCACACTCCAGGGAGATTGTAACGCCTTTGAAGTATCCAGCAGGAGCCCATCTCCAAGATCATTTCATCAATGGCCGAATCGCTTGGAGGAAGTTGAAAGGGCCAGAGGGGGTACAATCCATTATTAGACACCTTATGCTGCATTTCACATTGTAATTTGTAGAATATTGTTTTTGATTAATAAAATCATCATATCCATATTTTTTTCGTTTTTTTATAATGACATTTAATTCGCTACACATTGTCGTTAACATTGCAGTTTTATATTACATTTTATATACCCTGTGCAACAGCTCCCGAGTAGGTATGAACAAAAAATAAAAACAAACCTAGCCATACATTTTCCAATATGAAAGAGTTTAAATTATATTTACGGGTGATGCATTAAATTTGCCCGCGAGTTTATATATATATATACTATATATAATATATATAATATTTATATATATATATATATATATATATTATATATAATATATAATATATAGTATATTATATATTATAATATATATATACTATTATATGAATAAAACTTTCCAAAAAATTAAAGAGTATAATCAATTATAAATCTTTGTTACCTTTTTAAAAAAACTCGCACCCTATTGAAGAATCATGGGAGGAAATAAGAAAGATAAAGAAGACAAAACTCATGAAACGGTAGAAAGAGGAGAAAAGTGCCCTAAATTCAACGGGGAAAAAGAAGAATATGCTGAATGGAAAGGAAAAGTAGAAGATTGGGTGTGGAGTATGAAAGACATAGTTCGATATCCAGGGATCAACATTCGAAATGCCTTGTCCGGAGAACCATGGCAATTGGTAAAAGATATAAAAAGAGAGGACATCGCAATAGGTGAAGGATGGAAGGAAATTATCAAAATTCTAGACAAAAAATATGGAATAGATGAAAAAAGAACAAAGATAGAAACATGAATGATCTCTTCAGAATTATGAGAGGAAAGGAAGAAAGTATGGTAGATTATGTAAGTAGATTTGATGCCACCTTAAGGAAAAGTATTGCTTCAGGAATGAAGGAAATGGATGATGAGCAAACTGGAGGTTTGTTGTTTGTGAGGAGTAGGTTAGATGAACAAGATGAAAAAATAGTGATGAGTAGTTTAGATGGTGAGATGAAATATAAGAGAGTGAGTGAAGTATTGATAGATATTATGGGAGATAGCATTAAAGGAGCTCAAGGAAAAAATGAAAGGGCTTGGTTGAGTGAAGGTGAAAGGAAAAAAGATACAAAATGTTTTAATTGTCATAAAGAAGGACATATGAGGTATCAATGTCCTGAAAAAAAGGAAAAAATAATTTGTAAAAGTTGCCGCGGAGAAAGGGCATAGTGAATAGGTCTGTAGATTTAAAGACAGATTTTGTACCACATGTGGAAAAAAGGGTCACCTGAGATATCACTGTTCAAGATTCGGTGAGAAGAAAGTGGAAGATAATAAGGGAGAAGTAGTTTTATTAGGAGAACTTCACATTGACAATTATGAAAGAAATGAAAGAGATGTTTGGGGTATAATAGACACAGGATGCCCTAATACAGTTGTTGGAGAGTTGTGACTAGGATATATAATGAGTTCAATGAGCGAGGAAGAATTAGAAGAAATGTACCTAACAGAAGAAAAGATATGTAAAAATTATTTTTTTGGAAATGAAAAATTTCAAAGTAAAAGTAAAATGAATATTCCAATCTTCTTTGGTGATAAAAAGGTTTATCTAGAAACGGAGATTTTAGAAGGTAATATTCCTCTGCTTATTGGAACTAGAGTACTCGAAAAACTCAAATCAAAAATTAATTTTAAAGAAATGATACTCGAATGCAATGAACTTATAGAAAGGAAAAAGATTCC
>JABUQX010099010.1:0-11948 GCA_015478945.1 Trachelipus rathkii
AAAGAGAGATAGTGTAATGAGTGTAGAATATATAATGGAAAATATACCACATTAATGAATGTGGTGAACAACTAAATAAAATGAAGATGTAACATTAATAAATGAAATGAGAAAATAATAACACCAATGAAATAAATGAAATATGAAAATCTCCTTTCGAGTTACTTTTAATTCCTAGAAACTCTCAACGATGTTTTACCTTACAACCAAAGAACCTTAAAAAGCAAATAAAAACAAAGCAAAGTTTTTGGTTTTCTATACAAAAAATTTTACAAAAAACTTTTGTGACATTTGGAAAAATACTGAATAATTCCACACATAGTCCCACACACATAGACGTACCCATTCACACTAAACCCACACACACACATATATATATATATATATATATATATATATATATATATATATATATATATATATATATATATATATATATATATATATATATATATATATATATATATATATATATATATATATATATATATATATAAAATATATATAGATAGTAGAATATAGATACATAAGATAGATAGATTACATTAGATTAGATAGATAGATAGATAGATAGATAG
Source organism: Trachelipus rathkii (assembly GCA_015478945.1). NCBI lineage: Eukaryota > Metazoa > Arthropoda > Malacostraca > Isopoda > Trachelipodidae > Trachelipus > Trachelipus rathkii. Next base: position 579 of record JABUQX010099010.1, read on the forward strand.
ATAGATAAATAGATAGATAGATAGATAGATAGATTGTTTAATAACAATATTGCAATAAACGCAATATATTTTATTGAGAAATAAAGACGTTACGGAATATTAGCAAAAGTGATTCCGATTGTTGTGAACGAGAATTATAATCCATTGTTCAAACCATTCCGCAGAACTCGAAGCCCATAACCTTTTTTATCAAACCCTAAATATTAAACTGCGTGGATTCGTAAGTGTTCGAAATGGTTATGACGAAGGATATAATATCGTTCTCGTTCTCAATAAGCGGCGTTTCGAATATCGGCTTTGATATTTTCTTTTACTATCGAGTAATGCTTTTTATTGCACAAATTTAAATCAATGGAATAATATATAGTATGAAGTATATTAGAAAATAGATAAATAAAGATATTGACAGGTAATAATAGCTAGATAAATGGATAAATATGCTTAAAAAAGATATTAAAATTACATTATTTAAAATAAAAATATCTATAATGTTTAAAAATGTAAACAATAAAATTAAATTTTGCCCTATGACGATTTTTATGTTTGGGAAATTTTATAAAATATTCATAAAATTCTTCAGCATATACAGTATATATATATTATATATATAAAATTATATAATATATATATATAATATTTATATATATATATATATATATATATATATATATATATATATATATATATATTATATATAATATATATATAATATATATATATATATATATAATATATAAATATAATATCTATATTTAACATTTATAATAAATCTATAAATTCTTTAATATATATACTATATATATATATATATATATATATATATATATATATAATATACTATATTGTTTCTACGTAGTAAAACTCAAATCAAGTTTGTTCTAATAAAAATGATTAATTTTTTTTTTGTTTTTTTAGGTTATAATAATCCAACAAACTTCTAAAGTTGCAAATTTTAAATAACGAAATAGAAATTTTAAGTACTGAAATTTTTGTAACTTTAAATTTTGTAAATTTATAAATAATTGGAATTTTTTTTTATGATTTATTATTCCATTAAAAAATTATGTTTTCTTTTCTTCTTTCTTTCTTTCATTCTATCTTTCTTTTTTTCTGTCTTTTTTATTTATTTTTTCTTCTTTCTTTCTTTCTTTCTTTCTTTTTTCATTCTTTCTTTATTACTTTTTTCTATTTTCTTTTTTTCTTTTTCTTTCTTTTTTCTTTCTCTCTTTTTTTCTTTCTTTTTTCTTTCTTTTTTCTTTCTTTAACTTCATATTGTATTTGTATTGTTAAGTTGCCTGGGTGAAGGAATTATATTACTAACAATATAGTAATAAAAATACATCCCACTAACTTAATCTTATTTACCCTCACTTGAAATTCCAGATTTTGAAGGTAAAAAGTCTTGCTGTTATTGAAAGCTAATAAAGAAGATATTGTAATAAAAAGAAACTACATAAAAATTTGGAAAGAGACATGTAAAAATGAGTACGATTAAATAAACATACTTAGAGAAAAGAAAACAGAAGAGAAGTGCTGCAATGAAGTAAAGAGAGAATATATTTAGAAAAGAAAAGGTCTTCAGTATGAGAAAGTGGAGAAAGACATAAAGAGCAAATATAAAATAGGGGAAAGCCGAAAATGAAGGAGAAAACTTAACTTGAGCCAGAAATGAAAACAATTCAGATTTACTCGAGGTAACAAAAACAATTGCAAGACAGAGGAAAAGGAGGAGGAACCTGAAATGCATGGTGGCAAAAGGGTAATGATCCCTTCTTCAGAAATAGAATACAATTGTTTATAAGTTGTAAACCTCCATGCCCCCCTCCCCAGAAGCAAAATAGGTAATGATCTTTCTCCCTTCAAAGATTGTAATGAAAGCAAAAAAGGAAATGATTCTCTCCCCAAAGATAAACATTTGGTAATGAAAATGTCTAAATTATGCTAATGCTTTTTCAAAGGCAGCTTTGATAGACTTGTTTTGTTTCGCCGCTTTTTTTAATCGTGTTTCTCGCTTGGAATTAGAATCATCGAGGAAGCAAAAAGAAAAAAGGTTTTTACACAAAGGTAGATAAGAAGAGATTTCGATTTTAATGGCCATTTAAAGGCTATTAACATAATTAAATTTTATTTCCATTATTATTATTATTATTATTATTATTATTATTATTATTATTATTATTATTATTATTATTATTATTATTATTATTATTATTATTATTAAATAATGGTTGTGGCAGAAACAATTTGGACTAAATCTACAATTGAAAATAAATGTTTATGACTCAAGGAATGGAAAGAGAAATATCGATATTTCAATATTTGAGTTAAAGAAAAAATCGTAGAGGGTGAATGGGTTAAGAAATAGATTAGTGGAAGGCTTAAGTAGACTTACATAGACGTGGGTGATGGAGAAAATCTGCTTATCTACTTAACATATTTGAATTCAGTGGGAAAAGTTTTATTATGCTGACAGAAATATATGTTTTAATTAAATATAAATATTTTATTTTCAAAAAAAAAAAAAAAACTAACAAAAAATCAAAAAAAAAATAATTTATTTTATTCCTTAGTGTAATGAGTGTATGATATATAATGGAAAATATACACGTTAATGAATGAGGTGAACATTAATAAATCGTTCTCGTTCTCAATAAGCGCCGTTTCGAATCTCGGCTTTGATATCGAATAATGATTTTTATTGCACAAATTTAAATCAATAGAATAATATATATATATATATATTTATATATATATATATATATATATATATATATATATATATATATATATATATATATATATATATATATATATATATATATATATATAGTATGAAGAACATTAGAAAATAGATAAATAAGGATATTGACAGGTAATAATAGTTAGATAAATGGATAAATATGCTTATAAAAAAAATATTAAAATTATTGAAAGTGAAAATTTCTAAAATGTTTAAAAATGTAAACAATAGAACTAAATTTTTCCCTTTGACGATTTTTATGTTTAGAAAAATTTTTAAATATTCATAAATTCTTCAATATATATATATATATATATATATATATATATATATATATATATATATATATATATATATATATATATATATATATATATATATATATATATATATATATATATATATATATATATATATATATATATATATATATATATTTATATATCTTAGTGTATATATATAATAACCAATAACAATAATAATAGCTAATAATAATATGTATATATGTATATATAATAACAATAATAATATAACAATAATAATATCTTCTTATATATATTAATATATATATATATATATATATATATATATATATATAATATACTTATATTGTTCCTACGTAGTAAAACTCAAAAAAGTTTTGTATAGTCAAATTGATTAATTTTTTTCTTTTTTTTTATGTTATAATAATCCAACAAACGTCTAAAGTTGCAAATTTTAAATAACGAAATATAATTTTAATTAAAGAAATTTTCGTAACTTTTATAAATAATTGAAAATTTTTTTAATTTTTCATTATTCCACCAATAAAATTACTTTTCCTTTTTTTTCTTTCATTATTTCTTTTTTTCTTTTTTCTTCCTTTCCTCCTTCTTTTCTCTTTCTTACTTTCTTTCTTTCTTTTTCTCCTTTTCTTCCTTCTTTTCTATTTCTTTCTTTTTCCCATTCTTTCTTTATTTCTTTCTATATATTTTTTTCTTTATTTGTTCTTTCTTTCATTCACATTGTATCCGTATTGTTAAATTGCCTGGGTGAAGAAATTAGATAACTAATAATATAGTAATAAAAATACATCCCACCAACCCAATCTTATTTACCCTGACTCTAAATTCCAGATTTTGAAGGTAAAAGTCTTGCAGTTATTGAAAGCTAATAAAGAATATATTGTAATAAAAAGAAACTACATAAAAATTTGGAAAGAGACATGTAAAAATGAGTACGATTAAATAAACATATTTAGAGAAAAGAAAACAGAAGAGAAGTGCTGCAATGAAGTAAAAAGAAAATATATTAAGAAAAGAAAAGGTCTTCATTATAAGAAAGTGGAGAAACACAAAGAGCAAATATAAAACAGAGGAAAGCCGATAATGAAGGAGAAAACTTAACTTGAGCCAGAAATGAAAACAATTCAGATTTACTCGAGGTAAGAAAAACAATTGCAAGGCAGAGGAAAAGGAGGAGGAACCTGAAATGCATGGTGGCAAAAGGGGTAATGATCCCTCCTTCAGAAAAAGTACACAAATGGAAAATAAGTTGCAAAGCTTCCCGCTCCCCCAGAGGCAAAATAGGTAATGATCTTTCTCCCTTCAAAGATTGTAATGAAAGCAAAAAAGGAAATGATTCTCTCCCCAAAGATAAACATTTGTTAATGGAAATGTCTGAATTATGCTAATGTTTTTTCAAAGGCTGTTTTGATAGACTTGTTTTTTTTCGCAGCTTTTTTTAATCGTGTTTCTCGCTTGGAATTAGAATCATCGAGGAAGCAAAAAGGAAAAAGGATTTTACACAAAGGTAGATAAGAAGAGATTTCGATTTTAATGGCCATTTAAAATCTTTTTACGTAATGACTTTATTTAAATTATTATTATTATTATTATTATTATTATTATTATTATTATTATTATTATTATTATTATTATTATTGTGTGTGTATTATTATTTTTATTTTTATTATGTATTATTATTAATTATTATTATTTTTATTATTAATATTATAATAATTATTATTATTATTATTATTATTATTATTATTATTATTATTATTATTATTATTATTATTATTATTATTATTATTATTATTATTATTATTATTTTTATTATTATAATAATAATAATAATATTATTATTATTATTATTATTATTATTATTATTATTATTATTATTATTATTATTATTATTATTATTATTATTATTATTATTATTATTATTATTTTTTTATTGTTTTTATTAATTTAAGAAAATTTAGAACAGCGTCAATTATTATTATAATTATTATTATTATTATTATTATTATTATTATTATTATTATTATTATTATTATTATTATTATTATTATTATTATTATTATTATTATTATTATTATTATTATTATTATTATTATTATTATTACTGTGTGTGTGTGTGTGTGTATTATTATTTTTATTATTATTATTATTATTATTATTATTATTATTATTATTATTATTATTAAATAATGGTTGTGCCAGATGCCAATAACAATTTGGACTAAATCTACAATTGAAAATAAATGTTTATGACTCAAGGAATGGAAAGAGAAATATCGATATTTCAGAAATATCGATTTTTTCAATATTTGAGTTAAAAAAATGATCGTAGAGGGTGAAAAGGTTAAGAAATAGATTATTTGAAGACTTAAGTAGACTTAAGTAGATGTGGGTGATGAAGAAAATCTGCTTATGTACTTATGTATTAGAATTCAGTGTGAAAGGTTTTATTAGGCTAAAAGAAATGCATGTTTTAATTAAATATAAATATTTTATTATCAAATAAAAAAAAAAGACAAACCAAACAAAAAAAAATATTTATTTTATTTCCCAGTGCAATGAGCGAATGACATATATAATGGAAAATATATACATTAATGAATGAGGTGAACATTAATAAATGAGATGTACATTAATAAATGATGAGAAAATATATACATGAATAAATGGGACAAGGAATTTCTTGTTGTTTTTTATTCTAGAAACTCTCACAATGTTTACCCAAACAACAAAACCTTAAAAGCATAAAACAAACAAAGTTGTTTCTCATACAAAAAATGTTTACAAAACCTTTGTGACATTTGAAAATACTGAAATTTACACGCACACACACACACACACACACACACACACACACACACACACACACACACACACACACACACATATATATATATATATATATATATATATATATATATAACATAAACATATATATATATATATATATATATATATATATATATATATATATATATATATATATATATATATATATATATATATATATGATAATTTTTTAATCATTTTTTCTCCTTTCCCTTCTCTGTAAACAGATTTAGATATAAGATATATAAACAAAATTAGTATATATATGTAATGTTTATTTTTAATTTATAAAAAGTAATATAAGATTGATACATAATAAATAAATAATATTTAAGAACATTATAAAGAGAAAATTAACAACAACAAATGAATATTTAAATTAATTAAAAAGAAGACATAAAAGAGAAAAGAGAAAAAAGGAAATCACAATTCAATCAAATATACAAACACCAAAAAGGAAATGAAGACCAGAAAATTGAACATCTAAAAGTAAGTTTACTTTAAACATTTTAAAAATAAACATATTTTATATACTAAATAAACAAAATGAAAAAAGAAGAAGAAACTGCAAAGGAAATTTTATCAGTAACAATGGATAAGTTAACTAACATGATAAAGGAACTAATGGATATTAAAGAAAAAAGAGAAACAAATGAAGAAAGAAAAATGACTTTAATAATACCTAAATTTAGTGGAAAAAAGGAAGAATCTTTTGAGGAATACTTATTTAAGTTAAAAGTATGGAGAGAAGTGTCTCAATAAAAAAAAAAACTAAAATAGCACAAATAATAGGAGGTTTAGCAGGTGAACCACTAGAAGTAATTATGTCTTTAAAGGAAGAAGAAATATGGACAGAAAATGGAGTAGAAATAATTATAAATACATTAAAAGAAAGATATAGTAGAAACAAAGAACAAGAAAGTTATCTTAAAGTACAAACATTGTTGAATATGCAACAAAGGAAAGGAGAATCTTTCAGAGAATATGTAGCAAGATATGATAAAGCTAAAAGAGATTGTGAAAAACTGGATGATATTAAAATAAGTGAAAAGGTACATTCATACCTATTGATTAGTAATTCTAATATGAAGGACATGGAAAGAAAGCTAATTATAAATAAGATTGAAGGAATTAAAACTAATATTTTTCTAACAACTAAAGAATCAATTGTAAATATGATGGAATCAGTATGTGAAATCATAGAAAAAGAAGGCAATAAAAATGGAAATTGGTATAATAATAATAAATTCTGTACAATATGTCAATACAATAATCATAACACTGATGAATGTTATTGGAGAGAAAGAACATTTAATTTCAATAAATGTGGTATTTGTAAACGTACTAATCATAAAACAGAAGATTGCTATTGGAATGAAGAATATAATAATGTGTGTTGGAAATGTAAAAAAGAAGGACACATAATGAAATATTGTAAAGAAAATGAACCAATAGAAGAAAAAAATAATAAATCTATATTTTTCATAGAAAGAAATAATGAAAAACTATATTTAGAAAAAATTAACTCTATTATTAATACAGAAAAAGAAGAAAGACGAAATGATTTAGAAATAGAATTAGAAGAAAGAAAAATAAATAGAACATTTTTCAATAATAATGAAGAATATACCGACTCTAATGAAATTAAATATCAAGAAGATGTAATGGCTATTATAGATACAGGAAGTATAGAGACAGTAATTGGAGAATTAGGATTAACAAAATTGATTAGTGGATTAACTGATGAGGAATTACAATATATAAAGGACACACAAAAATTTAAAAATGGTTGTTTTGTATTTGGAAAAACAGAATATAAAATATTAAAAGAAATATTATTGCCTTGTAAAATCAAAGGAAAGAGTTTTGATTTAAAAATCAATGTAATAGAGGGTGATATACCTTTATTACTAGGTAAATCAGCCATGAAAAGAATGAAATTAAAAATTAATATTGAAGATGGAACTGTTGATATTTGTGATTTGAATCTACATAAAGTACAGACCTTTGATAATGAAGGAGGACATTCCTGCATACTATTGAATAGAAAACAAAAGAAAACATGTTGGATTAGTCAATTTAAAGAAAATTGGATAAAAGAAAAAGATAGAAAAGAAAAATTGAAAAAACTACATAGACAATTTGCTCATTGTGGAATAGAAAAATTATTTAAAACAATAAAAAATGCTAATGAAAAACAAATAAAAGAAGAAGATTTTTGGAATAATGTAAGAAAAGAATTGGAGCAAATTGTGAGAGACTGCGAAATATGTCAAAAATATAAGAAAACTCCACCAAGACCTGTGGTAGGTTTGCCATTAGCAAATAAATTTAATGAAATAATTCAATTAGATGTAGGAGAATTTGAGAGTAATAAATTTTTAGTAATAATAGACCATGCAACAAGATATACACAAGCAGTATGGTTAAAAAATAAAACCAGTAAAGAAATCATAGAAAGGTTAATTGAAAAATGGATTATATATTTTGGAAGTCCTAATAGTATTATGTCTGATGCAGGAAGAGAATTTCAAAATGAAGATATAGAAACTTTTACTACAAAAATTATCAGATTAATGAGTACAGCGGCAGAAAGCCCATGGAGTAATGGTTTATGTGAAAAGGTAGTAGGGTTACTTAAAGAATCATTATACAAGTTAAAACAAGAAGGACATGATAGAAAGAATAGTATGGCATGGGCAATTTTTGCCAAGAATGGACTAACAAATTATTTGGGATATGCACCTAATCAACTTGTTTTTGGAAGAAACATAGGAATACCAAACATAGTAGATTCTGATAACGTAATAATAAGTGAAAAGAGAGATACTGATGATATGATTAAAGAATTATTAGAAACAATAGAACATGCTAGAAAAATACATATAGAAAATGAAAGCTCAGAAAAAATAAAACGTGCATTAAGAAGTCAAATAAGAGAACACATGTCAAAAAATATAAATATAGGTGAAGAAGTATATTACAAAAGAAACATTGATAAAGAATGGAGAGGACCAGCTAAAATAATGTGTGTAGACGGAAAAACCATCATAGTAAAACATGGAGGTACTTTAAGATCTGTATCAAAAGTTCATTCCACAAGAATTCAAAAATGTAGATTAAATGATAATAACAAAGAACTTGAAGATAAAGATGAAAAGGATGAATATGAAGAAGAAAGAAATGAAAACATAATAGATAATTTAAATGAGAATGGTAGTAATACAGAAGAAATAATATGGTCAAATATTATGGATGATGAAACTGATAATGAAAATGAAAATCAAACTGAAGATGAAGAAGAAAGAAGAAATGACATCAATTGATGAATATGAAGAAATTGATCCAAAAAATGTGAAAACTGGTAAATACTATGAAATGAAATTAAAGAATAATGAAGATATATTAAATTGTTATGTTATTAGTAGAGCTGGCAAAGCAACTAGTAAAAAAATAATAAATGCTATAACATACGCAATTTGAATACAAATAGAATATATGATATAGATTTAAAAGAATTTGAAAAAATATATGAATTAGATGTAATTGAAAATGAAGAAAATAGCGAAGAAGAATCGTTGGATGCAAGCGAGGAGAAAATAGATGAAATAGATAGTGAAGATGAAGATGAGGAAGTAAATCAGAGTTATTATAATCATTCTAATGAAGAAATTAAACAAGCTAAAATAATAGAGATAGAAAATTGGAAGAAGAACATGGTTTTTGAAGAAGTAACTGATAAAGGTGAAAAAGAGCAATTAATGTAAGATGGTAATTAGTGAAAATTATTGCAGAATAACAAGAAAAATTTAAAGCTAGATTGGTAGCTAAAGGATATGAAGAAGAAACAGTGGAAGAAAAAAACAGATGCACCAACTGTTTCATCTGAAGCAATGAAAATGATACTAACATAGCTCAGGAAAAGAAATGGAAAATAAATGCTATGGATATTTCAGCAGCATACTTGCAAGGAGATATAATAACAAGAAGAGTATATCTAAAACCACCACCAGAATTTGATAATGGTAAACTATGGAAATTGAATAAAACAGTATATGGATTGCAAGATGCTGCTATGATGTGGTATTTATCATTGAAAAGACAATTACTTAAGTTAGGTCTAAGACAAAGTAAAATGGAACCTACACTATTTATAATGAAAGATTCAAATAATATCGAAGGATTATTATGTACACATGTAGATGATATTTTATGGGTAGGAAGTAAAAAATTTGAAAGCAATATAATAAACAAATTAAAAAACATTTTTGAAATAGGAGAAAGTAGTTCAAAATCATTTAAATATTTAGGAGTTCAATTATGTCAGAAAGAAAACATGATAATGATGGAGCAAAATAGTTATTGGGAGAAGATTAAAATTAATGAAATAAAAACAAAAGAAAATAGAAAACTTAATAAAAGAGAAGTAAAAGAATACCAGCAATTAATAGGAAAACTAAATTGGATGGCAAGAAATACAAGACCAGATTTATCTTATATAGTTAGTAAAATGAGTAAAGGAGAAAAAGAACTGAGTATTAAAGATTATAAAGAACTTCATAGATTGATAAAAAAATACAGAAATGAATTAAATATCATACAAATAAATAATGAGAAAATTGAGAAACTCATAACATATTGTGATTCATCATTTGCTAATAGAGAAGGAGATAAAACACAACTGGGATGTATAATTTTTGCTGTGGATAAAAAAGGAAAAATGATACCCATAATGTGGAAATCAAATAAATCAAAGAAAGTTAACCATTCAGTTATACAAGCAGAGGCAAATAGTTTACTTGAAGGAATAGAACAATCATTGTACATACAAAGAATGTGGGAAGAAATTACTAATAAGAATATACCTTTAATTTTGAGAACCGATAGTAAGACACTTGTAGATACTCTAATGTCAGAAAGACAATCAAAAATTAAAAGCATGAGAATCATAATATCAGCAATAAGAGAATATTTAGATAATCAAGAAATACAAAAAATAGAATGGGTGAATAGTAATGATCAATTTGCTGATATATTCACCAAAGAATTACATAATAAAAAAATGAAAAATGTAACCTCCAGAGGAGTGAAGGATGAACATGAAAATGGAACAGCAAATAAGAACTTCTTCAAATGTAAGATGACTAAAAACAAATTTGAAGAAGCAGAGAGGGGGAAGATTGATGAATTCTTTTAATCATTTTTTCTCCTTTCCCTTCTCTGTAAACAGATTTAGATATAAGATATATAAACAAAATTAGTATATATATGTAATGTTTATTTTTAATTTATAAAAAGTAATATAAGATTGATACATAATAAATAAATAATATTTAAGAACATTATAAAGAGAAAATTAACAACAACAAATGAATATTTAAATTAATTAAAAAGAAGACATAAATGAGAAAAGAGAAAAAAGGAAATCACAATTCATTCAAATATACAAACACCAAAAAAGAAATGAACATCTTTGGATATAAGAAGAAATTAAACTAAAAGTAAATTTACTTTAAA
>JABUQX010099012.1:0-5000 GCA_015478945.1 Trachelipus rathkii
GGGAGAGATAATTATTTTGGTCCTCTAGAACTAGCACGTGTCGGAAGCACATGCTATCATTGTTTGACACGTGGCTTTTCTCTGTGTGTTAAAGCCATCAGGCGTTCTACAAATATATATTATATATATTATATTTATTATAATATATATATTGGTGTATATAGTATAGTATATATATTATATGTAAAGTATATATATTATATATAGTAGTATACTATATATCTATATATATATATATATATATATATTATATATATATATATATATATATATATATATTTTTATTTATTTATGTTATACAGTATGAGTTATTTACAGGGTGATTGCAGGGTGGTGTTCCCATTCGCAACATTTTAAACATTTTTAATGGTTTTTTTAAAAAGTTGAAAATTTGCCGGATTGGTTCATGGAAAGTATATAATGGCAGAAGGGGGTTCCCAGCCCAAACAGCGCAAATGCGAAGGTGTCAGTCTTCATATTTCCCAACTTGCGTCGAAACATTCCATCTGCAGACAAGTAGACGCAGAAATGTAAGTTATAGCATAGCTTCTTTTTTTTTGTATTGTCAAAGTGTTGTTGTTGTTTTTATTCATTTTTTGTTAAAAGACCCTTCCAAATTCATTTTTTTTTTCGCTCCAATTCCTTTACAGACACGCACTTTAGCAGTATTTATGCTAAAATTAAGTAATTTTTTTTGAAAAGAACTGAAGAGAGTACACCTACACACACACAGCACACACACACACACAGCACACGCACAACACACACACACAGCACACACAGCACACACGTTGCAACACACACACGCATCAGGATTTACTTACACACATCAGATTCTACTTACACACACAGATGTACTTACACTTATATATATATCTTACTTACACACACACACCACACATGTCACACACAGGATGGCACACACAGAGTTTAGCTTCCACTCACACAGATTTCACGTTACTGCACGACACAGTTTTAGTTACACTCAACGCCAGATTTACTTACAAACTGCACACAGATTACTTGTACGACACACACACAACACAGCACAGGATTTAACTTTACACAACCACAGATGTTACTTACACTCACAGCACAGATTTAGCTGGACACACGCAGATTTACTTACACTTAATTTACACACCTGGCTACCTTATTACACCACCCTAGACAACAGTAGCAGCTATGGACACTGGTATATCACACATTCACGTATGACACTTATAGCATACACACTATGACGACTTATAAAGCAATTACATCTTACATACACCACATATGAGGCACTTAGTATCATATCACACTATGACAGCTTATAGTAGCACTTACACACAGACAGATTTCCTTAACACTCAACAGATTTACTTACTCACACCACAGATTTACTCTGGTACTCACACACGAATACCATGATTTTTAGCTTAACTCAGAACAGATTTAACTTGCACGTCACACTAGATTTTACTGTACTCACACACAGATTTTACTTACAGTCACGCACCACGGGGAGCGGGGTGGGGCAACACACACAGACACACACAGATTTACTGTACAGCTTCACAGCGACAGATTGTACTTCCACACATACACGCATGAACGACTTATACACAGCATTTCAACTATGTGCTTGATACCACGACATACGGCGAGCCGTCACCCAGTAGCACTTACCCGGTGAGCCTCGATATACACTGTGCGAGGCCTCACCGTCTATGAGACACTGTACAGACTTACCCATACGGGTCTGCGCGCGTCGAAATCTTGACTCGCTGGACACTTTGCGGGATTGGTCGGTTATAGGTTTAGACGGGTGCGGTATGGGCTAAGGAGTTGAGTTTGGTCCCGTACCTTTATGGAGTTACAGTTTTTTTCCCTTTAGACCTTTTTTCTATGCCTTTTTCCTTAAACCCTCCATCATAGAACAGAGCTAATTGTTGATTGTCTTTACCCTAAGGTCATCAATCGGAACATGCAGGGCGCGGGCATGCCGCCCGTACGCACAAGTCAGGTCGAACACTCGCAACGCAGGTGTGCACCCTGCGCCGCCCGCGCGACGATAAATATGATATCAATGTAAACATTTCAAAAAAATTTCTTTTCAAATATCTATGAGTCATCAGCATTTTTGAATTTCAAAATAGAGGTAAACCAGTTTTTATTAAAAGAGCATTTTTTTTGCGGATCCTTAAAAACTTGTCTGCATTAACAGAGAACATCTTTTTAGTTATGTTTACTTAATACTGCATCGTTTTTTAATGTTATAAAATTTTTTTTAGAAAAAATGTGTTTATGGAGAGAAGGAGAAAACCAAAAAAAAAAAAAAAAACCAGAGTGGCGCTGGATATAAGAGAATAAAGGTAACATTTATTTTACTTTACAGACTTGGGTGCGATGCTACGAAAGTTTTGCATTTAAAAGAACATGATACTTTTAAAGACTTAGAGCAAGTAAATCAGTAAGAATCAATAGGGCTGTTAGACCCCCCTTTTTTATTACGTAAAGGGGGATTAGTATGCCTTTTTGCGTTTTACCTGGGTTCTTTTTGCGAACTTTTGCCTTGTTAGTAGCCCTATAAGCTACAGTTATTAGAGTCGAGCTTGAACGTTTCCCCAAGTTTTTTAGTTGGCTTTTTAATCTTCAATTGTGTAACCTCGTTGGGGCTTTTAAGACTTGCCACGAATATTTTATTTGTTTACCAATTACGGTTTCAATGTGCCCAGGGTTAAGTCAGTAATGATTAGAGGTGTGTGACGATACCGTAACACCTAGGGGGAAATAGGTTGCTAGAATCTGCCATTTCAGGTTTGTGTAACCTGTTTTACCCGTGCTTTACCAACTCATGTGGTGTGTGGGATGTAGTGCGTATGTGGCTTTAACTGCGCATGTTTTAAGTATCTGTGCTTCTAATCTTCATGATTGGGAGCCCATTACTATTATGCGGCGTTTACAGGGGCCAAGTAAGTGGCGTAGTAATGCATGATCGGTGTTACCTAACACCTCGTAAGGGAATAGTAACTTTGCTGTTTTGTGTGTTTAACTGCTGTTAGCTTGCTTTAAACTTTTTCTGCGTGTGTAACCCTGTGGGCTTTTAAAAAGACGGGTGCTCATATTGAACTTGCTTCTTAAAATAGCCGCTCTCGGTGCCATATACAGGTTATCACCTGGAGCTTTAATACCTTAAAAAGAGTAAATCAGTTAAACTCAATAGGGTGTTCGACCGGGCCGTAACACCTAGGGTGAAGGGATTAGTATGCTTTGGTGTTTTACTGCTTTACTGTCTTTAACTCTGCTTGTACTGCTTTTAGACTTTCTGGCTTTTACTGCTGTTAACTTTCGTGCCGCGGCTGTTAAAAACTGCTTTAAGACTTGCTGCTTTACTGCGCTTAACCTCATTAGTGTTTTACTGGTTTTAGAACGTCATGAGTTATTTAGTTTAGAGCCATTATTGTTGTTTTGAATTTTGGTTTTAATTTTGTTTTTTGATTTATGTTTTATTATTGTTTATGTTAAGTTTTTTAAAAAAGTGTATCTTATGGTTTGTATTTATCGGTTTGCGGGTGGAAGTATTATGGTGTTTATTGATTATCATTTTCTTAGTTATTGTGTTTGAAGTTATTTGGATTTGACTAGTGTTATTTACGTTCGATGCCGCATATTGGTTTATGTTTATCTGGAGTGTAGACGACGACAATATCACCCACAGGCCGACACACACACACGCAGCCCAGGCTGCCACAGCACAGAGCCAGACCACAACACCAGAGTCATTAAATAGTGGTGGTCGGTACCGAAGCACAAGGTAGGGCCAGATCGCTAGATGTGGGATAGGTGGGATGGGCGGTGATGCGGCAGGAACGGAGTGGGTATGGGCGAGGATGAATTTAGCTCGTCCGGAGGTCCACAGGACCATTCGCGGATTATTGTGGAGACGAGCTCTATGGTTGTCAAGGAAGAGTGGCCACCACACCAGCCCATCCAGGGTGTGATATGATGCGACAGCGCGGCCCACACACAGACGTCACACACAACGGACCACACACCACAGATCAACAGGCCGCGGGCCGTTGACCACACAGGAGCACACATCTCACAACAACGTTGTTTGGCACCCACCAGGTATACATCTGGCAGGTGTTGGGTGTACAAACAGGGCACACACGACACCAGGCAGCAGATAACGCCAACCGCAGCTACAATAGACATGACTCAACACTGACAAACCACACCACACCAACATACAGATTTGGCACAACACACAGCACCAACAACACACACACACCACACCGTCAGAGAGGGTAAACACGTACACACGAGTAAGCATTTTATTTTTACCCAGTTCATCACCGTGCAAAATATGGACTTGAAATTTGTTAATTTTGACATGGAAACGATTATAATCCTTGTTCAAAAAAGAAGGGTTAATTTGCCAACTCTTTATTTCAATGTGATGACGATGAATTATATATTTTCAGAGGGTAGTGGAATAATAAAATCAGTTTTGAATTAATAGTTTTATTTATACTAGAGAAAATGAAAATTAATGTTATTAATTTAAATGTCATTTATTTAATGTTAATGTCGTTTATTTAAACAAGAACTTAGTACCTTAAACCCAGAATGATAATTCTTCAAAGATTTACGGGCCAAACTTCACAATCAGCATTCTTTAATCTGTGAGTTCATTATCGCAGTTTTGATAATTCAAATTTATGGATCATCCGTTGTCAGCCTGCTTTACCATCATCTTTAAGAGGGACTTTGAGCAAAGTTTTACTGGGATCAGGTGATTTATAAAAGGTATAATGAACTACACCTGGATTTAGAAAGACATACCATCTGAAATAATTTCATTTAATAACCAACGCATGTTTACTACTCTATTTTTACCAATTGAAAGATCTAAAGCTAGCAGCAATATTCCAATATACTATTTTATCGGAATAAGATAGGTTGTATATGGAAATATACATCAGTAAACAAAAATTTTAACTTCTTTCAAA
>JABUQX010099013.1:0-2500 GCA_015478945.1 Trachelipus rathkii
AGAGATTTTTCCCTGATTTTTTGGCCGGCCGGGGTCGCTAAATTGGCCGGGGTTGGCCGGGGCGGGGCCGGGGCGCGGGGGCCCGCGGCGGTTTCCTAGACTTGTACCCCCTTCTGGCCCTTTCCAACTCCTCAAAGCAAAATTCAGCAAATTTGATGGAAAAATGATCTGAAGAAGGTTGTCCCCTGCGGATGTGTCAACCGCGTTTGCAAAGCTACTGAAGTGTGGGGAGGAGATATTCCAACGGGCTCGCACACGCCTACGCCAACAAATCCCAAACATGTCAATGGGATTCAATGTCCGAGCTCCTTACAGAAATGGCCAGGAAGTCCCTGATCCCTACCTGTTGGTAGTAAACCGTTGACGACGCTGTTGGGCAGTGTGCTGTGTGGCGTTGTCAATGGAGTAAACAAAAAAATGGAACGCCAATCGAAGGACGCGAAGGCAACCTATATACTAATTGGAGGATGTTTTCCGGCATACCTTTAGCCGTTAAGCGTTCCTATGCTCAAGATAATGCAATGCATGCGAGCACCTTTGCAAAACAAATGTCTGCCTACACCATCACAAAGACTCACCTCCAAACGAAACCCATTGGGGAGATATTGCAAGCAGAAAGTGCTCACCTGCACGTCTCCAAATTCGCTGACGTTCATCTGGTTCATGTAGGTGTGAACCTTGACTCATCTGTGAAGTGTCCAATATCCATACGCTTGTGAAAAATTAAATCGCAACCCCGATGCTCCCTGATCAGGAGGGCCGATGGCAAGACGCTGTAAATACGTACTGCACGTTCAATCTTGTCGTCTCTCACTGTACGCTCGAAATGGGCACATGTCCTGACCTCAGGGAGCCTGTGTTGTAGCTGTACTCCCTTGCTTGAACAACGATCATGCATGCACTGGCCCGCCCGGGCCCTCGTCATCACTGACGACGTCGCCCTCGGCGACCCTTGGCGAGATCTTCTACGTTGCTGTCAGTGTCCCTGAGCCGACGATGGATTCGACTGACCGTCGATGTTTACCGATCTGCTGACACCTGTCTTTGAGAATGGCCTGCTTTCGACAGTGTGATAACTCCTATGGCACGTTCCTCTTCTCTGACGATGTCTTTCTATTGTGACAGTCTTTGTCAAGCTACAACTTACAGCATAGGGTTTGTTTCGTTAGTTGGTTGGTGTCTTGCCATCCTGTTCTCCTATGAACGTACTTTCGGGATTTCGTAATTTGTTTTTTTGTCTTTATTATGCCATTTAGTTCCATACACGGTGTAGTTACATACGGTATACACTCCGAAGTTAGGTATGACCCAAATAAAACCAAACCCTAGCTCTACATTTCCAAAAATGAAAGAGTTTACATTATATTTACGGGTGATGCATTAAATTTGTCCGCGAGTTTATATATATATATATATATATATATATATATATATATATATATATATATATATATATATATATAATATATATATATATATATTATATATATATATATATATATATATATATAATATATATATATATATATATATATATATATATATATATATATTTATGGATTATGGAGTGAAGGTAGATTAAAGAAGACAATAGAAAGTATGTATGGGAAATGCAGTTGTAATGTTAGAACTGAGTGCGAGAACGATAAATGGTTTCAGGTGAAAACATGAGTGAAGCCGGGGAGTGTTTTATCGCCACTGCTGTTTATATTATATTTAGACGTGGTGATAAGGAAAGTGAGGGAGAGACTGGGAGAATTTGAAGGGAACATAATGGCATATGCGGACGATCAGGCATGTTGGAGCGAGAGAGAGGAGACGATTCGAGAGGTGGTGGAGTTGCTTGCGGGAGGAGTTGGGGTAGCAGATGAAAAGACTGAACGTAAGAGAGACAGAGATATTAACAATAACCGGAGAAAATGAGGAGGGGATGAGGATGGTGGTGAGAGTGGAGGAGGTGAAGGCGGTAAATACGTGCAATTATCTCAGAGGATGTTTCAACAGAAGGGGAGGAAGTGCAGGAGAGATTACGCGAAGAATGGAAAAGTATGGATTAGTTATGAAAGCGGTATACCCCATGATGAAAGATAAAAACGTCGGAATAGAGGTTAAAAAAGTGATTTTTAACGTATACTGAACTTCGACCTGTCTTGTACGAAGCGATAACCCATGGACAACACGAGAAAGAGGAGAGTAGAAATACCAAGCGGCGGAGACATGAAGGTTTAAGAACATGATTGGAAAGAGGGAAGAGACAGAATAAGGAATGAAGTAATTAAAGAATATATAGGGTGAAGAAGATGATACTGAAGATGGATGTGGGGAGATTGAGATGGTGGTGACATCTGGAGAGGATGGAGCAGGACGAATGCCGAAAAGAAGATGGGAATGGACACCAGAGGGCAGAAGACCAAGGGGAAGACCGAAGAAGATGGGCGGAGTCGGTGGAAGACTCTCTGGAAAGATGTTAGCTCCCAAAAATGAGAGTGCTAAAGAGAAG
>JABUQX010099013.1:22500-25000 GCA_015478945.1 Trachelipus rathkii
AATTTTCACTAAGAATAAACTTTAACCTATTTATTTTAATTATCACTTATATTGATTTCACTTTAACTATATTTATTAATTTTAATTTGGAAAAGCACTGCAAATCCTTCTTCATTTTTTCTCAATTTCTTGTTTCCCAGTTGCTTGTTTAAGAGCAAATGTGAAGGGCAATATAACCGATTCCTCCTTGGTTGCAACGCATCCCATTTTCTCAGGCTAATGTATTTCTTTTTATTTTTGTTGGCTTATTGTCGATTGATTTGCATGATTTCCTTCGCATTTGATCGACCTTTCTCAGGATTACTTGGCTGTCTTCTGTTATTCCATGAGTATTTCATAAATATTGTTGACATTGCTTTCGTAACCAAACAAGACTTTTGACTTGTAACATCTGTGGTTTATTGGTTAGCAGAGAGAGTGTTTATCGACGAGCCGTCACATATGCACAAAAGGAGAGCCACCCGCGAGGGAAAATAGAAGATATCAGATGCATATAGTTTTTACTTTAGAAAATAAGAAGCGTATAAGCATCAGGTTTCTGCAGGAACAAATATAAATACAATACTATAATACAATTAATATTTAAACAAATTTAATAAAATAACTAAATAAACAACATTAAAAACAACTTAGAAAACACATCCAAACTTTTATTATTATTATTATTATTATTATTATTTTATTATTATTAAATTATTTATTATTTATTATTATTATTATTATTATATTATTTATTATTATTATTATTATTATTATTATTATTATATATTCTTCTTATTATTATTATTCTATTATTATTATTCTTATTATTATTATTATTATTATTATTATTATTATTATTATTATTATTATTATTATTATTATTATTATTATTATTATTATTATTATTAGTTACTTTTGTTCTAAGAATTCACTTTCGATTATTCAAATATAATGCAAAGTTTGATTGTTTATTTACCTGAAATATTTCCAACATTATTCGACTGTTATCTTGGTCGTCTCAATGTCTTAACATTTGTTCTTTATGAATGACTTCTTTGGCACTCTCTAAGCCTTTCACTCTCTCAATATATCCGGAAAGTGCCTAAACTTGCGCGCTTCAGATTCACTTGGACATTCTACGCAGTTGCAATCGCCCCATGCAATCGGTAATTATTCTTTGCATTAATTAACTTTAAACAAAAAACTCTTTTAATTACTTGAAATTAACTTTTGTAATATTATTAAAGATTTATTTAATCTTTAATGTTCCATAAATATTAACATTCCCCCCCCCCTTTTCGGATAATCTGTTGATTATATTGAATCCTTTCGATGAGACAAAAATAAAAATAAATATGAAAATTTCTTCCTTTTACTTAAACTAAATATCAAGTCAATTTTCATTCTCTTTCGTGAAAGCATATTTGAAAACATATTTAAATCCTATATACAATTTTCTCTGGGTCATAGAATAGAAATATTATTTCATTCTCTTCACTTTCGAAAGCAAAGGAAGAAAAAAAAGACATAGAAGGACATAGAAAAAAATTGAAAGAAAATTCAAAGAAGGGCAACCAAATTAAAATACCAGAAATGAGAGGCAATCATACGAAACAACGACTCGTAATTAGATATACATTCTTTAGAGGCAAGACGACTGAGAGGAAAATTAATAGAAGTTTTCAAAATACTAAATAAATTTGACAATATCGATTGCAGGCAATTTTTTAGATATTATTTTAATGATGTAACACGGAGTTATGGGCATAAACTTTGTTATAAACGATTTCAAACTAATATTGGTAAGAATTTCTTCACTTACGATGTAATCGAAAAGTGGAATAGTCTCTCTTATGAAATAGTGAATAGCGGCAACATCGATTTGTTCAAGAAAAAGTTGGATAAATACTTTAGGGAATATGTCTTTGAACTTCAATTCAACGATTTTAATATTATTAAAACGATAGAATTAGACGTGACCTAGATAAAGTAAACTCGAAGAAACTATTGAGATTATTTGGTAAATGTTAAAAGTACATCTTGACAGTTTTGACGTTCACCTCTTAGAACATATTTGTTCTAAGATGGTGATCTAATCGATCACACTGAGTAGGAAAAATAATCCAAAAACGAAATTTCCGACACTTGTAGCACTATGATGTTTGATGCTTAGAAACATTTCTGTTTTGAGTGAGCAAACTCATAACTGTAATGAATAAATGTAATAAATAGGTTTGATGTTCACCGCATAGAACATACTGTTTAAGACGGTGATCTTATCGATCACACTGAGTAGGAAAAATAATCCAAAAAGAAAATTTCACCCACTTGTAGCACTGTGATGCTTGATGCTTAGAAGCAGAAACTGTTCTGAGTGAGCAAACTCATTTGTCACATTGTCACATCCAACACACTATGCTGTTTGATGCTTAGAAATAGAAACTGTTCTGAGTGAGCAAACTCATATGTCACATTGACAGAGGACGCATCAAACAATAAATAAACAAAAATACTTAAC
>JABUQX010099013.1:30000-35000 GCA_015478945.1 Trachelipus rathkii
TATTACTATATATATATATATATATATATATATATATATATATATATATATTTTATAATATATTCTATATATTATATATATATATTATATATATAAGTATATATATATATATATATGATATATATATATATATTATACTATATTATATATATTATATTAGATATAATAATATATAATATTATATATATATATTAAGTATTATTATATATATTATTATATATATAAAATCTTTTTCATTTCTGAAGAAGGTTCCTTACATTGTTTTGTTATTTCTTCTTGAAAGCTTCCTTCAAACATAAGAAGTTGTGAAAAAAATTTGCCCTTATATCGAGCATCTAGATAGTTGCGATGGAATTATCAGAAATTTCTTTCAAATTATCAAATCTGAGTTAATTCCGAATTAAATTTTGTTTGTACAGCTGATTTAATTCCTCTTCAGCCTCGAAATCTGAGGTCTGGTGAAGAGTTTTTAACGACACAATAAAAGGAATTACTTGTGATATAGAGGACGAATGAAAACTTAACTTTTTAAAAGTAATATTTTCAAATATCTCCAAACGATTAAGTCACGCTTTTTCATGAGCATCAAATTAAACACCTAGTAAGTTGCTCATATCTTAGAAGTATTGTGAGGAGTACGACAGCACCGCATCCGTGATTTTTCATATAATGAAGAGAGAGAGAAAGTTTTGGAATAGCATGAGAGAATTTTTAAAAAAAACTTCCTGACAACCGCAGTTGCGGTCTGAGGACCAAGTGACAATCGCGATTGCGGTTGCAGTTGCGGTTGTGCAGACTAGTGATGGTTGCGGTTGCAAAATTATGTGCGGTTGCTCCGCACTTGCGGTTGCGGTTGCGGTTGCGGTATTCGATTCATCACTAATATATAATTATTATATATATTATATTATATATATACTATATATATATATATTATATATATATATATATAATATATATATATATATATATATATATAACTGGGTGTATAACATAGGTTATGTAAGGTAAGGTAGATTCTTACCATATTTTTGTGTATTTTTGAATAAATAATTACATGGTATAGTTAACTAAACTATTACAATTTTATTTGAAAGTGAAAAAGAAACTGATTTACTAAAATAAATTTAAAGAAAACAACTACATTAGCAATAGCATTATAATAACTAAATTCATTTAGAAATTTGCCTTCCTACTCTGTTCTTAGGAGTAAAATATCTGAAGTATCTTTGATAGATATATGAGACAGTACATAGATTTTGATATTTCATATAATAATATTGGGCCAGGCAAGACATATTACCTTGCTGTACGACGAAAAAATATACGAGAATCCACTGGAACGAAAACTTTTGGTCAGCGGAAAACGTACGACAGAAATTTGAAAAAAAATTTTTGAATATCTCTCTCTCTCTCTCTCTCTCCCTTCCATCTCTGGATACAGAATATATATATATATATATATATATATATATATATATATATATATATATATATATATATATATATATACTATATATATATATATATTATTATATATTTATAATATATATATCTATATATATATATATATATATATTATATATAAATATTATATATATATATATATATATATATATATATATATATATATATATATATATATATATATTCATCCTAACCCAATTATAACCTTCAAGGTACGCCACTGATTATATATATATTATATATAATATATTATAATATAATAATATATTAGTATATATATATATATATATATATATATTATATATATTATATAGTATATATATTTATATATATATTATTATAAATATATATTATTATATATATTATATATTAATATATATATTATATATAATATATTATATACATATAAAGATTTAAAAGAAAGAATTTAAAACAAAGACTAAACTTAAGGCATTTCTGAAACGAACCTCGACATTTAAATATATTTTATAAAATATATATGATAGAGTAGATAGATAGATAGATAGATAGATAGATAGATAGATGATAGATAGAATTAGATAGATAGATAGATAGATAGATAGATAGATAGATAGATAGATAGATAGATAGAAGATTGAGAGACTGGAAAATATTTCTTCGTATATCTCAATTATAAACTAAATATAGATAAAGATTAAAAATACGTATATAAAAAAAAGGTAAAAATATTGATAAAGGATTTGGGCATGGTTTATTGAATGGGCGGGGCTTATTAAAGTATCTTAGATAAGAATTTAGTATAAAAGATCTCCCAAATTTTGATTCATTTCAGTTTACTTTTAGAGTTGGAGAGTTGGGTTAGTTTTAGAACCATACTTAAAAGTTCAAGTTCGTTCTTTTTGGTAAGTGAGGGGGAACTGGTATTGTTATTATGTTATTATTCATTCTCATATTCTAATAAAGTAATATTTGTGATATTTATTATTATATTATTATTATTTTATTATTATTATTATTTTATTATTTCTATTATATTATTATTATTATTATTATTATTATTATTATTATTATTATTATTATTATTATTATTATTATTATTATTATTATTATTATTATTATTATTATTATATTATTATTATTATTATTATTATTATTATTATTATTATTATTATTATTATTATTATTATTATTATTATTATTATTATTATTATTATTATTATTATTATTATTATTATTATTTATTATTATTATTATTATTATTATTATTATTATATATTATTATTATTAATTATTATATATTATTATTATTATTGATTTTATTATATATTGTTATTATTAATTATTATTATTAATTTTTCTTTAATTTATTATTACTGTAGATTATTATTATTATTGTTATTATTCCATATTATTAAATTATAATTATTATTATATTATTAATATTATATTATATTATTATTATTATTATTATTTTTATACTTATTATTTACTATATTTTGTTAGGTTACAATTATATTGACTAATTTTTGTTATGGGTTATTATTATTAATTTATTATTTATTATTATTACTATTATTATTATTAACTATTATATTATTATTATTATTATTATTTATATATTATTACTTATTATTATTATTATTATTAATTTTATTATATTATTATTAACATATTTTTTTATTATTATTATTAATTTATTGTTCTATGAATTATTCTGTTTATAATAAACATTAGTAACGAGCATGTTTAAAAACCGTTATTATTATTATTATTATTATTATTATTATTATTATTCTTTATTATTATTATTCTTACTATATTTTGTTATTATTATAATTAATTATTATTATTATTATTATTAATATATTATATTATTATTAATTATTATTATTATTATTTATTATTATTATTATTATTATTTATATATTATTATTATTATTAATTAATTGTTATTATTATTATTATTATTATTATTATATTATTTGATTTAGAAACTGTAAGGAAAATTTATTCTTTTATAGTAATTATTAGTTTTTCCATTCATATTTTGAAATTTATTATTTTTATTATTATTATTATTATTAATACTATTATTATTAATTATTATTTATTATTATAATTAATATTATTAATATTATTACTGTTTATTTTAATTATTATTATTATTATTATTATTATTATTATTATTATTCCTCATATCATTATTATATTAATATTTTATTAATTATTAATATATTTTTATTATTATTATTATTATTATTATTATTATTATTTATTATTATTATTATTATTATTATTATTATTATATTATTATTATTATTATTATTATTATTATTTTATTATCTGATTATTATTATTTTTATTATTATTATTACATTACTAATGATTTCAATATTATTATTAGTATTATTATATTATTATTTATTTATTATTATTATTATTATTATTATTAAAAATAATAGTAATAGTAATATTATTATTACATTATTATTATTATTACTATTATTATTATTATTATTATTTTATATTAATTATTATTATTATATTTTATTATTATTATTATTATTATTAATATTATTATTATTATTATTATATATTATTATTATTATTATTATTATTAATTATTATTATTATATTATTATTATGTATTTTATTATTATTATTATTATTATTATTATTATTATTATTATTATTATTATTATTTCTAGTATATTAAAAGCTACCAAAAGGTCAATGTAAGTTATATTTGTCATACGTAGTAATAAATATTTGTAGGCTTGTTATTATTATTATTAATATTTTGTTATTATTATTATTATTATTATTATTTATTATTATTATTATTATTATTATTAATTATTTTATTATTATTATTATTATTATTAATTTTATTATTATTTTTAATATTATTATTTATTATTATTATTATTTATATATTATTAATTTTATTATTATTATTTTATTATTATTATTATTTATTATTAATTATTATTATTATTATATCTTATTATTATATTATTATTATTATTATTATTATTATTTTTATATTATTATTATTATTATTAATATCATTTTTATTATTATTATTATATATATTCTTATTATTATTATTATTTATTAATGTGTGTGTGTTCATTATAATTATTGTTTTTAAGCATTTTTGTTATGCATAATGTTAATTTACTTAATTGTTATTTTTATTGCAATTATCAATTTCAGAGTTATGTTGAAGATTATTATTTTGATTGTTACTTTCATGTATTATTACTAAACATTTTTATCATTTATTATTATTATATTATTATTATTATTATGTATTATTTTATTATTAAATTATTACATATTATTATTATTATTATTTATTATTATTATCATATATTATTATTAATTGATTATTATTATTATCCTAGGTTATTAGGCATTATTAAATATGAATAGTATTTTTAATATTTATAATATGTATTATAAATTATTATTTTAATTATTATTATTATATATTTCTATCTAATGTTATATTATCATTATCTCTTTTTTACATTAATAATACCGAC
>JABUQX010099014.1:0-15000 GCA_015478945.1 Trachelipus rathkii
CGGACCATTTTCGGTCGCCGTCCCGTAAAAGGTAACTTTTTGGTACGCTTCAGCTGATGGGGTGGTCATCAATAGGTCTAATCGCTGATAAATGGTCTTAGCGGGCAGCACATCTGTAAAAATAAAATCCTTCATGCTCTTCAAGATTCCATTAGCGTCCTCTCCTGCCATAGCTCGGTTTGTCTGCGCCTGATTTTAGTGTCAGAGCAATCCTCCTCCTTTTTGCAACTTGTGGGGTCCTTTTCCACTAGAGTGATGTTTTCTTCGTTCTCAGTGTCAAGGATCACTGCCGAAGCACCTATATTCGCCGGATGTTGACCATTGGTCTTCATCTCTTCACTCTCTTTCTACTTCAATATTACTTTCTTCAGCAGATTGATATGATAGGTCTTAATCACATCACCCACTTGGATTTTGTAATTGTCCTTACCCGTATATACTCCACCACTGGTGTGGCCCGCCCCATGCTCATCAACATCTTTGTTGCTTGAAGTCGGTCGAGAACTAAGAGCTAGATTCTCCACTTCCAATTTTCTGTTTCGCACTCTTGTCATAGTATCTTTTCTGGGAAATGCTTTCGCTAAATTCTCTCTAGCCAACTTTAGAGTTTCGTTTAGTCTTTCCTGCAAGACGAAAACATATCTATAGTTGACCTTGCGCGTCTTCAGGATTCGATATCCTGCCAAATTTCATGTAAATTTGCATCGGGACTCGCACAGTCCTACCCATACAGGAGTTCGAATGGGGAGAAACCCTGTGGAATCGCTGTGGTGAGCTCTCCTTATCAAATAATGAGTGGCTTAGTGAACGTGTTATGCACTTTCTCGTCACTTGTTCAACGCACAGTCTCTTGAGCATTCTCTTAAGAGTTCCGTTGAACTTTTCTGTGACGCCCTTGACTGCATTGATGGTAAGATTGCTTGGAACATTCTGCTTGATGTTAGAGTCATTTGTTGTTACATCGTCATTAGACAGATGTAAATTTGTCTTACCATTGTCAATGAGGATTTCCTTTGGCCAACCTCGTGAAAATGAACCCCAGACTTTCCGTCACCTTCTGGCGGTAATACTCTTTAGAGTATCAGCTTCAGGATAGCGCGAACGCGCATCCAAGTTCAGGAACTACGGTGTCTTCTGTAAAAAGATGGTGGTGAGATTGGTCCGATCAGGTCGATGACCAACTTTTGAATGGCTCTTCATTATGGGCATGTGGGCACAAGAGGTATCGTTTTCAGCTGAACCTTTCGGGCACGTCTTCTGGCTATATCACACGAGTAACAGTGCTTAGTTACGTCCAAATATATGTTCGGCCAGAAGAGCTGTTGGGTAATTTTAACCCATAGTCTTGCTTTTACCGCCTGATGACTCACCGAAGACTTTCATCGCTGTCTCATCTTTCATCATCTCTACTTCTGTACTCTTGTGCGGTATCACGTACAAAGAAACCTTTCCTGGCTGGTCTTCTCTAACATCTTTTGAAAACACAGGCTGTACATTCTTTACTTATATTATATTCTCCTTTTTCAACTGACCTCACATGCCCTCTCGTTAGAGGTGACGTCATCTTTCTGTTAGCTTTTAAAAATCTCGCGATGTTAATTAGTTCTTGTAACTTCCTCACTATGGGTTATCTCCCCTTCCCACAGCTACAACACCCTTCTCTCCAGAACTTTGTTTGTGTGCTGTCTGTGTCACCCTCTCACCATCTCAATCATCTTCACTCGCACGATCTGTTTCATCAGACCATTTCGTGCTCTCTACCATTGATGTCACCTGGACATCCATCATTCTTGTGTCTTCTTCAACATCTATTAATAGATCAGTAGGGACTTCAGCTTCATCTTTTCCTGTAACTTCCTCATTTTCAGGTGCAATAACATTTGGACCCATATCAACTTAGTGAGGCTCTCATGGTTTGCGCGACATCTTATTACTTATGTCAACGATTGTGGCACTGACGGTTTCCCTCTGTAGGACTCACTCATCTCCAAACTCGCCATTCCAAAATTATGATTTGTTTGGTTAGGTTCTTCTTGTGACGCTTCTTCAGCGTTCTCCAGCGATGGGACCACATACTTCTACGGTTAGCCGACCTCTACTTTAACGAGCCCTCGGTCCACCATGGTCGACTCCAAAGCGAGATTAGGTCTGACTTAAGGGCAATGCTCTTTAACATTCCCAATTACCAAATCATATTCAACTCCGGCAATACTGCTTGTGTTGTTCTCCCTACGTATAAGGGGTATCCACTCGAGTACTGCGAGAGAGCTTCAATCACCGTGGCGTCCAACTAAACGTATCGTCATCGTTGTTTCCAACATAAACACCTTTTCGGTACACAACTTTTCCCGAAACCAATACGTTGCAACCTCGGTATCTCGGAGGGTTTTGACTTTGATAGCCATTCAACTGCCCATACGTTACAGAGTGTGACGTTTCGCGTCATTTTAAACCTTCTATCTCAATTCTGGAGCTTCTGGCTCTTCAACTGAGTAGTTCATGGCTTCGTTGGCGGTTATCAGAGACTACGGACGCTGCCCGTGCTTTGTTTCTTCCTTTTGTATTCTCTGAATTATTTTGTCCCCTACTACTGTTGTTGAAATAAGAGGGGCCTGCGACAGTCTCCTTTGCGAGATGCTCCTCCTTTGACACTTAAAGCTACGTGAGTCACCTCTCTCGGATTCACTGCTACTGCGACGCATTAGTTTGTCCTGTCGCCGCTCCCACCTCCGATCCTGCTTTCATTGTTAGTTGCTCTCGATGCATGTTGGTTGCTACTTTTATGATTACCACTTGTGGAGTAACCATTGCCTTTTGATCTAAAATTATTATTATTATGTGTGCTTTTATCGTACATGATTGTGATTTCGGCGTGTGACTATTGGTTGTGATCGGCAAACGATGCGCTTCCAGTATCCTTAGAACAAGTTATTATCTCTCTGTGCTTTCTTCTTCGTCTCTCCTTATAGTAGGTCTGCGAGTTGCTTTTGGGAACCGTATTCCATACTTATCCACCGACGTAAAAATTCAATACGATCATCAGGTGTCAGTGTACTCTGCTGCTGTGTAACACTTTTAAAAGAGCTGCAAATAATGTCCTTCGTACATACACTCTTGGACTGTCATCCTCAGTCGGGCTCATATTTTTATACTTCGTACAGTACCGCCACTTTACCGTGCGCCCGTATCCTCCCAATTAAAGCTCTTTTCAAGACCTTCATAATTCTTTACGTCTTCAAAGTCATCTTATTGTACAGCACTGACAAGCTTTGCTTTGTTAGGTAAACTTCGCTTTAAAACTCGCTTCGCTTTTCCACAGGGATATCATTCGCCTCTGCTTGCTTCTCAAACATTAACAGATATTCTTCAATATCGTTTTTCTTTCGGTGCGAAGGAAGGGAATGCTTTCGACTTCGAACTTACTAGCCAGGAAAAAGTACTATGGCATGCTCTGAGCACTCTGTGAAGCTACTACTGCGCTCGTGTTGAGGCTGGTTTTTTTCAGCATCAGCTTCATTCTGAAGCTATTTCTTTCCTTCTTGCTTCTATTTTTCTTCAGCATCAAGCTTCATCTGAAGCATTTTTTCTTCCGCCTCTAACTTTACTCTTTGCGCTTCAGCTTCAACCTTGGCTTTCTCTACTCCCGCTTCAAGCTTAGCTTTCTCCCTTCGCTCTTCTACCTCAAGTGCTAATTTCTTCTCCTCTAAAGCAGCAGCTACTTTCTTTTCTTCCAAAGCAGCAGCCATTCTATCTTTTAGTGCGCGCGCGCGTCTTCTTGAGCCATCTTATCTCTTAATGCAGCAGCGATTTCCTTAGCTGAAAACCCCATGGATTTACACTTCTCCATAAACTCGTCATTAGAAGATGCCATTATTATATTTGTTGTTCACAAAACAAATTACAAAATATATCGTTCGCTAACAGAGTCACTTTCAACGCACGAATCACAATCCCGTTTTCTACCAAAATTTCGAAATTTAGCTTTCACTGATAGCTCTATGAAAACAAATTTCTAACCGCAAAATAGAGTTGTTATAGATTATATATAAATATATATATATCTATTATAATATATTATTATTTAATATATACTAATATATACTATATTATATCTATATATATATATATACTAGTTTACACACATCTGCAATATAAATTCTGACAAAATTTTTTACGGGGAATTTGTTTTTCACTAAGAACTTCAAACAGAAGGAAAATTGGTGAGATTCCTGGAACCACTAGTTCGCTCCGCTCAGTTTTGCAAACTTTAACGTGACTATCTACAATATTTATATAGTAATTATATATATGACTTATATATATATATATATATATATATATATATTATATATAATATATATATAAAGTATATCTATAGATTATCATATTTTATATATATTATATTATATATATTATATTATAATATATATATATATATATATATTATTATAATTATAATATATATTAATAATAATATATATATATTATAAGAGCATAATATATAACTAACCAAAAATTATTCCAGTCGTTTCTCTATTTCCAAACGATAAATATTGCTGTAATAACAGTTTGTTATTCCCCAATACGCAACAGAAAATCTGCAAATACGTTAACTTCAATAAAACATAGTACGTTAACCGACTTCTATTGAACCAGTTAACAAAAAAACCAATACAATATAACTTATCCATATATCAACATTGAAGATATTCAGTTTGCAACACTGAACATTAGTTGTGGCACGGTTTTTAGCAAAAACTTACGTTCTAACCTTTGAGCTCAAATATTCAATTTTAAAAATACAAAAATAACTCTACGGACGAGCAATTCATTGATATAGCTAAGGTAAATGCCTGAAAGGTTATAAATAAGAATCCGACCGGAATAGCCACATTTATAAATGTAGTGCGATTGGTTAAAAAGATATTCAAATTATCTGTATAACTTTACTCTTCGAACTGATGAACAAATCCCTTTGCCAGGCCCCCGTGACAATCCATAACTACACCTTTTAAGAAGTTCTCAACCTGTATTGTACAGTATCGCAGCTTCTGATAAGTGAGGCTAGTCGCCTGTGCAAATATTGCAGACAAAATATATACTTGAAAATCACCAACTTATCTCGCTAAGAAAATCTTTCAGTGGAACAACGGGTTTGAAAACGAGTTCTTACCTTATGTGAGAGGGCGTTCGTCAATTACTTTCTATCAGTGAATGAAACACGTTTGTGATCAATCTTTGATCACTAAACAATGTCTTTAAGGACTTAAAAAGCATAGCTATTGAATATTGAAATAAATGAAAAGTAAAAACACGTTTGGAATCTCAAGGAACCACGGAGTATTTAGAAATATTTATACAACCACAATAATTGAAAAGTGCTGGTCTTACAAAACGCGTTTTAGTCATGAACATGTAGCCGAAATAGTCTTGGTATCGTATACCCTTTGGCGCACGTGCACATATAGAAACCTTCAGTACTATATATTGATTTATATTTTAGTAATTATATATATTATTTATTATAATATTATATATATAATATATATATACTATATAATATTATATTCTAATATATTAATATATATAATTATATATTATATTATATATATAACTGAAAAAATTAACACTTACATGGGTTTTATAATTCCATGTACATGTAGCCGGATGTCCTAAGGTATCCGTATACATGCGCACCGCAATATAGAAACCAAATACTAACCTACCAAGTATATATAATATATATTTAATAATTATATTAAATATTATGATATAATATATACTATATAATATATATATATATATATATATATATAATAGTAATATATAATTAAATATTATCCTATAACAAAAAATAAATAAAATATCAACATAAATACTTTACCAATATTCTAAATAAATTTTTGCCCGATATAACTATATATATATAATATATATTATATCTAATAATATATATAAATACTATATAATATATTATAATATATATATATATATATATTACTATAATATATTATATATATATATATATATATATAGTATATTATATATACTATAAATAACATACATATAGATCTATGTTCAATAATATATATCAATAAATAAAATATTAACAATATCTGGATCTGACTGACTTGCAAAGATACTAAAATATTTACTTTGTAAATTAAAGATGTTCTAGTAATTACTCTAAGACCTCGATTTATTTGTGTGTCAAATGAATGCAGTTCCCAGCTGACAAATAAAAGCTGATGTTCCATAGACCAGAAGTTGCACTTAGTTTAAATAACAAATCTTATTTTCACAATAAGTAAAATGTGACTTTAACAATTATTTGTGTAAATTAACAAATATTAAATCGTTAACCGTTTTATATTTGTTAACGAACAAAATAATTCTTACCATACTATGATAAATACACATCAATTATAAATTACTCTTACCTGCTAGTGATTATATAGCACAGCCGCAGACACTATGGCACTTGCAAATCGGCATTTACAGACCGAATGCCATTTTGAAATAGTAATGCAGAAATTATTTTACACAAATAATACACAATTATATTTAAACACAGCTTAAAACGACCATTAGCTTTACAAGAATAATAAGCCACTAACATTTCACATTGAAATTCAATAGTACCATAGTTTATTTAAAAACCTTACTGACAATTACTTTGTATGAATGTAAGATAAGACACTCCAACGAATATAAGAATATGCAACATGACTATAACAAATCATTGATCAGACAAGGCATCAAAGCGCTACCACTTTATGCCACCTTAATAACGGCAAAAATGAAAGCGAAGACTAGAAAATTTCATATTTTAACTATTATACGAATCTTTGTAATTCAGACTACGCTTGACCATCCACACAATTCTTAAAAATAAAAGTAAATAAAATGATGTTATACTTATTTCGTTTATTTCTCAGAAAACCAAATTATAATACTAAACATTTAGAAAGACAGAAAAGTGGTATTCTTAACAATTGGGGAACTTCGTCTCGACAAGAAATAACAATTTTTCCTCTAAATCACAAATCGTAAAAGCTAATAATTTATACATTGTGCGCTTCACACTAAGACAAAATTATTACAAATATTATTCATAAACTTTATCTACTATATATATATTATATATATATAATATATATATATAATATATTAATATATTTTATATATTCTATATATTATATATATATATATATATATATATATATATATACTATATATATTTCTTGTATATTATATATAATATATATATTATAATGGAATATTATATGTATATATATATAATATATAATATATAGTATAATATAATATACTATATAATATATTATTTCATATATATATTATATGCGTGTATAATTTATAACAGTTTTTAAAAATATAAAAAATATAATAATAATAATAAAATAGTATTATTATTTATTGTTACCAGTTTTTTCTATTTCATCCATCATTGCTCATTAATCCAAATAAGTCTTGAAAACTGATTTTCTAGAGACCCCATTTCTAATCCTAAATACAAACCTATTATATATTCAACTCCTTGCTTATCATACAACAAATATATAAAAAATGAAAGGGGAATTTGGCAATGGCAATGTTGCCATTACCTTAAAATACATAAATGAAATAATGTTATATATTACATGTACAATTGCATTAATTATACTTTCAATCATAAGAATATGTTTTACAGAAATATTATTATTTTTTATTATTATTAAAATTATTATTATTATTATTTATTATATTATTATTATTATGTATTTATTATTTATTATTATTATTATTTTATATAATATTATTATATTATGATTATTATTGATTATTTTATTATTAATTATTTATTATTATTATTATTATTATTATTTTATTTATTATTATATTATTATCGTATTATTTTATTATTATTCAAAAGTTTTATGCATCTTGAGATTTTTTATAGTAATTATTATAATTATTATTATTATTATTTTTTTTTTATTATCATTAATATATCTATTATTATTATTATTATTATTTATTATTATTTCATTTAGATTATTAATTATTATATTTTTATTATTATTATTTATTAATTATTATATTATTATTTTATTAATTATTATTATTATATTAATTATTATCTTATTAAATTATTATTATTTATAATATTTTTATTATTTTATTATTTTATTAATTATTATTATTATTATTATTAATTATTATTATTATTATTATTATTATTTGATTATTATTATTTTATTAATATATTATATTATTATTATTATTTTATTATTATTTATTATTATTATTGATTAAATTATTTTTATTTTTATTATTATTTAATTGAAATTCTTTCTATTCTTCTTAATAATTCTTATTTTCAGAAGAAAATTTGTTTAAGGACTAATCTAGAATAAAAAGAAGTTAAAAGCCTTTAATAAGTGCCCCAACATTTCGCTTGTATATTTCATGCTGAATCACTGTTAACTAATTATTTATAATGCATGTTTACAAATAGTGAACATTTCAAAATCAAAACTAATCTATAATTTTAAACTTAATTGGGTGAATTTTAAAAAATATTTCGATGAAATCTAAAAGCTTCTATTATTTTGCAAATACAGCTTTCATTAATGGATCCTAAGTGTACCTGATTAAACACTGTAAATATATTCAAAAAGAGTTCAATCATTAACATCTTACCTTCATTAAATTATTTATTATTATTATTATTATTATTATTTATTATTTATTATCATTATTATTATGTGATTAGTTATTATTATTATATTATTATTATTATTTATATTATTATTATATTATTATATATCTATTTATTATTATTTATTATTATATATTATTATTATTATTACTATTATTATATTAGTTATTATTATTCTTATTATTAATTTGATTTTTATTATTATTATTATTATTATTATTAATTAAATATATTATTATTATTATTATTATTTATTATTATTATTATTTATTATATTTATTATTATTATTATTATTATTTATTATTATTAGTTATTAATTATTTTTATCATTGGATATTATTATTATTATATATGATTTTGATTTCAAATTTCTGATTCAATAAATTTATTTTTCTACAGGAAAATTCTTCTTTAAAATTATTTCTCGAATAAAATAAAACATTGATTTTAGTAATATGTACCAAGCTTCGTCGTATCTGTCGGACACATTTTCAAGGAATTATTTTTTTTAATATTTTAACAATTTTGAATAAGATAATTTTGTGTAAACTTAATAACAAAATAACTAAATAAAATTAATTTAAATTAAAGTTAAGAAAGCTTAACTTACATTAACTTTTTGTCATTTAAAGATGTCAAAAAATTGGACATTTCGTTATATTTTATGTTTATCATTGGTTTAATTTCTTAAGACAACGAATTTCCTAGCGCAATTCATAAAATTAACATATTTCTTGTATTTGGAGAAGCCCCTCTTTTATGCTGTTATCGGGATTTTTGTAGTGTTCTTCTTTAAAATGTTGAATATATTATATATTATTATTATTTATTAATTATTATTATTATTATTTTATTATTATTATTATTTATTATTATTAATATATTATTTATTATTATTATTATTATTATTATATTATTATTATTGATTATTACGTTATTATTATTATTATATTTTTTTATTATTTTTATTATTATTATTATGATTTATTATTATTTTATTATATTATATTATTATTATTATTATATTATTGATTATTATTATATTATTATTATTATTGATTATTATTATTATTATTGTTATTGTTATTGGTTTTATTTTTATTGTTATTGTTATTGATTATTATTATATTATTATTTATTATTATTTATTATTATTATTATTATTATTATTATTATTATTATTATTATTATTATTATTATTATTATTATTATTATTATTATTTTTATTATTATTATTATTATTATTATTGTTTATTTTAATTTCTTTTCGATTTATTAGAATATTTATGTAAAATTAATTTAAAAAAATATATAAATCGACTAATAAATAAATAAATAAATAAATAAATAAATAAATAGATGATAAAAATAAATAAAATAAAATATTTCGGTAAGAATTCTTTGTTGTTTAAATTTTAATTTTAAATATTCGGCTTGCGCTTCTTTGACATAATTTTATACATTAGTTACCCAATATTAGTTTGAGATAATCGATTTGATGTTATGGGTATGGAATCTTTTTTAAACTTCTTAAAATTCTTTGTGTCACTGGTTAGAATCTCACTTAAACTTAGTGTTATGTGTTGGAATGTCTCTTAAACTTCTTAAAATACTTAGTGTCACTGTTTCGAATCTCTCTTAAACTTGTGTCATTTATTAAAATCTTTCTTAAACTTCTTAAATTTAGAAAATTTCTCTTAGAAATTCTTAGAATTCTTAGAATTTCTCTTAAACTTCTTAAAATCTTAGGGTCATTGATTCGAATCACTGACACTTTTTAAAAGACTTAGTGTCTAGTTTCGAGATCGTATCTCTCATAATTAAAGAGACTTAGAGGTATGGGTTCGAATCCCCTTTAAACTTTTTCGAATCTCTGAAATTTCTTAAAATAAACTTAGTATCACGATATCGAATTTCTCTTATACTACTTACAATATTTAGTGTCATAGGTTCAAATCTCTTATCAGTTTCTTTAAAATACTTTTAGTGTTATGGATTCAAATCTTTAAACTTATTAAAATGAATTAGTGTTATAAGTTCAAATCTCCTTTAAACATGACACTAAGTCTTTTCAGACAGTGTCATGGGTTCAAATCACTTTGAAATTTATTAAAAGACTTCGTGTCTTGGTTTCAAGAATATTCTGCCACTGATGGCCTAAAGAAGAATACCAAAATTAAATCCATTCTTTTTATGATAAAACATAATGAAAGGTATAAATCATTTTAATGACTGCCATACAGAAAATGTTGCAAAAGAATTTTTATTTATTATTATTGTTATTATTATTATTGATTATTATTATTATTATATTTAATTATTATTATTTATTTTATTATTATTATTATATTATTATTATTATCTTATTAATATTTTATTATTATTATTATTATTATTATTATTATTATTATTATTATTATTATTATTATTAATATTAATATTAATATTAATATTAATATTAATATTAATATTAATATTAATATTAATATTAATATTATTATTATTATTATTATTATTAATATTAAATAATATTATATTAATTATTGAATAGTAAATATTAATATTAATATTAATATTAATATTAATATTAATATTAATATTAATATTAATATTAATATTAATATTAATATTAATATTATTATTAAATTATTATTATATTATTATTATTATTATTATTATTATTATTATTATTATTATTATTATTATTATTATTATTATTATTATTATTATTATTATTATTATTATTATTATTATTCATAGAATTGGCAAACCTGCATAAATATTTTGGATGTTTTGAATGAATTGAATTTAAGATGATAAATCCCCGCGATACTTGACAAAAATAAAATAATAAAAATATATATACAATTTCTTGCAAAATATATTTTTCTTTTGAATTTTAAAGTTTTTATATTTATTTGTTTATTTACTATTTTTTCAATGTTTTCAAAAAAGATAGCTTGACGCTACTGGATTTCAGTTGCCTGCTTTCTTAAGGCTAAACAGAATTTGAGCCTGATAAAAAGAACCATAGGGGTTTAGTATAAGAGTTCAGAGGGAGGAGGGGGGGGCGGAGTGAAGTGGAGACATCCTGCCCACGACGACGCTCCTTGGAAGCTGTAATCCCCTCCCCCGGCTTCTATACATCGATGCGATTTACCCGTAGGGTAATGTTTATCACACCCCAATAAACTTTTTTACGATAATATACAAAATTCGCAACTATCTAAAAAAAAATTAAATATATCTAAATTAGCACTTGGCAACTCTTATGTTTATTTGTGGGAATTTTACAAGCATTTATCAGAAAAAATTAATATTTGTATCAGGCACCAATAATTCACATGTTCCATAAGCTTTTCTCATTTTTGATTTTCACAGTTTTGAAGTTTATGTAAAGTTAACATCATTGAATCACATGTTGGTATACTGAATCTAATTTTTCCATTGTTAATTAAAATGGAAAATAGTTAAATTTTAATACTACTTTAAATATTATTCTAAGTTTTAAGATTATATATATATATATATATATATATATAATCTTTCTTTTTTTTATCATATATATATATATATATATATATATATATATATATATATATATATATATAACTATATATATATATATACTAAATCTTATATATATATATATATATATATATATATAATATAACATATATAATATATATATATATATATATATATATATATGTATATATATATATATATATAGCATAATATATATATATATATATATATATGTATATATATATATATATATATATATATACTTTCTTTCTTATATATATATTTATAACATATATATTAATATATATATATATATATATATATATATATATATATATATATATATATATATATATATATATATATATATATATATATATATATATATATATATACATTAGAGAGGAAGCCCTTGGATTCTATTTTATTATGCTTTATTATCACCACATATCATACCATTTTTAAATATACACAAATTTAATAAAACAAAGACATTTTACATAATAATTAAATTTTTAAAACGAGAGCTAGCTTTCGTCTCGGCACGCGGGACCTCTTCAGGCTAAGGAACAGGATTTCTTTCTTGCTCTTCATCAGGTGAAATGGGTTTCAGTTGGTCTGCTATTCTTTTCATGGTGTTGTTGAAATATTTTGACATTTTCAGATATTATTTTTGTATGTAATCTATTTTAACTTCACATGGATGCTTATTGTAGTTATTACTATTTTTA
Organism: Trachelipus rathkii; assembly: GCA_015478945.1. Classification (NCBI taxonomy): domain Eukaryota; kingdom Metazoa; phylum Arthropoda; class Malacostraca; order Isopoda; family Trachelipodidae; genus Trachelipus; species Trachelipus rathkii. The sequence goes on from JABUQX010099014.1 coordinate 12,983, forward strand.
CCAATATCTGAAAACGTCAAATATTTCAACAACATCATGAAAAAAATAGCAGGCCAACTGAACACATTTCTGATGGAAGGCGAAGAAATCCCGTTCCTTCAGCCTGAAAAGATCCCATTCTCAGAAGTTGGCTTAGCTCGTTATTAAATTTAATTATTATTTAAAGTTTCTTTGTTTTTTTTTAATTTGTGTATATTTAAAGATTAATGATATGTGGTGATAATAAAGCATAATAATAGATCAAGAATATCTAATAACAAATATATCACTACGCCAAAAGTAGTTCTTAAATATATATATATATATATATATATATATATATATATATATATATATATATATTGTATATATATATATATATATATATAACTAATATATGTTTCTATATATATATATATATATATATATATATATATATATATATATATATATATATATATATATATATATATATATATATATATATATAACACAACATAAATATATATATATATTTATATACATATATATATGCTATCTAATATAATATATATATATATAGTAATATTAAATAATTATATATATATATATATATATGAGGCAAGAAATTAACTACGTAAAAGTTTTAAGATTTTGTTTTTCAAACTCCATGCATGTTTATTTTTTCAAACTGAGACTCTATATCCCCAGGCATAAATTTATAATTAAATTATTTTTTTTATTTTACAGCAAGTTGCAAAATTGTATAGGGAGTTTTTTCATAACAGAATATTTCGCAGACTTTATTAAACCAGGGAGCAATAAAAATTTTTAACTTCGTAAAGTTGGAAAAACTAAGAAATACATTTTATTATCCAAGGAAAAAATCCGAAATAAGAGATTTTATTTATTTTAAATTCAATTTGTCAAGTTTCATATAGTCAATTTTGTGCTCTTTTTATTATGTCTTAAATTAGATTTTTTTTTCATTTTCAAAATTATTTTATCTTGAAGTTAAATTATTTTTTCATTAAATATTTATTGAGTTAAATAAAAACTAAATCAATACCATAGAGTAAATGCACGGCTGGCCGGGGTGTATGCGTGGCAGACCTCTCGCTGAAGCGCTCTCTCCAAATGCGCTCTGCGCGCGAGCGGTGCCGTGTAACAACTTACTCGTGTTGCGCGCGAGTAAATTGTATATGTATGCAATGTAAATATAACTATAGACATTACCGTGCTATAGATTAAACTTTATTACATATCTTTTTTATCTAATGGGGAAATTGAGAAAATTCGTAAAAAATCCTTCGAATGAAATAATTCTCAGATAGCATTACCAACCATTCTGATTTTAATTTTTTTTATTGCTTCCTGTTTTAATAAAAGGCCTATTTCGTATTAATATTTGTTGATCATAGATGTATTTATTTTGTTGGTTATAGATGTATATCTTATTCTTTGTATTATACCATCTTATTCACCTTACTCATCTTCTTTACCATTATTTTATTTATGCATTATTTCATTTTAGAGTTGTTAAATTGTATTTTGTATAATATAAAATCATTTTCAATCGAGTCAATATATATAATTTTTTTTTAAATGTCTTTTTCTTTTTGGATATACCATTTAAATTGAACAACTGTTGTAACTCATGTTATCTATTCACTTCAAGTGACATTTTATTGATGTTCTACACATCTATTAAAATACTTACCATTTTAATTGCTTCTTAAAATTTTATTTATCTTTTTCATGTTGTTATTTTCTATATTGTCGGTTTTAATGTCTGAAATATCTCATTACGTGAATTTTGTCCCAATGACTTTGATATTTTATTTTCTTCATTACAGATTATACAAATAAGGGTAGCTATATACTAACGACTTTCGTGTATGAAAGTCGTCCGTCCGGAATTGCAGAAATGGAAAATTAATAAATTTTAAAAATAAAATATTTATGAAATTATGATCAAAGAACGTGACTTTAAAGTCATTTTGCTCCTCCAATTTAGAAAAAAAATCCAATTTTTTTTAGGAATTTCAAATAATTTAATT